>VDFB02096590.1:0-10715 GCA_007258455.2 Sequoia sempervirens | reverse complement strand
CTGATCACTCTGAAAGACTTATACATCTAAGACTTTCCCAATTTTCCCAATAAGAAAACACGATTTATAGCAAATTGAAAAAAAAATAAAGAGTCTACATTAGGATATACTAAATCCAATCAATCAAAATAGGGTGAACAAAATCAATCATCTAAAGTATTATTTATTTTCCATTCAATACGAAAATCAAATCTAACAATTAACTCCAGTTTTGCATTCACGAAATATAATAACACTTTCAATTTATTTTCTCAATATTTTTTATTATAAAATATTTACTCATAATTTTCTTATATTAAAATATCAGTATTTCCCACATTTAAATATACTCACAATAAAAACATTTTATTTGAAAATCAAATTACATTTAATAAAATATATATCAATTAATAATATATATATTTATATATAATATATTATAATAAAATATAATATATATAAAATATTATAAATATTTTATATATAAAATAATTATTAAAATATATTATATAAAAAAAAATTAAAAGAAATAAATAGTGAGGTTTTATCCATGCGAACAAAGAAACATTTCGCAGCCATAGCTGCTACCGTGGGCCGTGGTTAGGGCTGCCCCGCAGCCCTCCCCATAGGGATGCGGCGGTGGAAGGCAACGCCAAGCGTTGCCTTTAGAGGTGGTGCTGGGCACTGCCCTCCACTCTGCCTCCCTGTTGGGAGTCGGCTGTGGAGGTTAGCAACCCCCGCGACACCCAAATAATCAATCTTCTGCGATTTTTTTAAAAATCGCGACTTTGCAATTTTATATCAATTTTCTGTGATTTCTCAAAAAATCGCGTCCCCCTTTTTCATTTATTGATGATAAAAAATTTTCTGGTTAAATCCATACTAATATAATATATATATATATATAATTTTAATTAATAAGTTTATCATAATCAAACAGTTGTTTTCATAGAGATAATGCACAGGGAATTGAGAAAAAAACTAACATTCTGCACAATTTTTCAAAAAATTTTAATTTCAACAATAGAGAATTTTTCCTTTCTTTCACATCTAAGTTTCTCAAAATATTTCCTACAGGAAACATATAACAAATTTTGACAGGAAACTTCATTTAAAATGCTACAAAGATCTTTCCTATTTCCTTAAAAAAATTCTACTGTTTTAACAAAATCTCTACAAAATTCACAGAGAAGAAATACAGGAATCAAAAAGAACAAATATTTCCTCAAACATACATTTTCTAAAAAAAACAAATTAAAACAAAGGAAGGCCTGCTGCGCTTGAAAACCAGAGGAAAGCATGACATGGCGACACGTCACCAGGCTTTACCAGAGAAAAGCTACAAATCAAAGGCTAAAACCAACCACAAAAGAACTTTAATAAAGGGATCGCTTACAAAATGCACCGATGCGTTTCGCAATTTTTTACAGCAAGCCTATTCTCTCTGTTTCCGCAGAAGAATTGATGCTGCCGCTTGTTTGGGATCAGGATATCCTCAAATTTCCCTCAACCAAAAGAAACAATAAATTAAACTGGCATAGCCGAGAGAAAAATATCTTCAACAACTTTGTTGATGCAAGTTTACATTTAATTTATTCAGAAATTTAAAATTTCAATTTCAAAATACAATTTTATTTAACAATTCAAAATGCCATTTCCACAATAATAATAAATAATTTAAAATTAAATATATTCACACACAATTTAAAACAATTTTAATTTAATTAATTTATTTATTTAATTAAATAAATTTAATCTCTAAGATCAAATTATTTAACCAAACAAAGTAATTAATTTATTAAATAACATGTAAAACTTATTTCTTTAACATTTAAAAATTAATTTAAATAACAGTATATTAAAGAATAATAACTATCATTAAAATTGACAAGATTTTCCTATCAAAGCAATTAATCCAAACAGGAAAAGACAAGACAATCTAAAACTCCAAACTAAACTGACAATGTACAGTGACCGGGTTTAAGACTAGACTAGGACGAACCATGCTACTACCTCCCAATCAACATATCTGTTGAGTCTTGACATGCTCAGACCTGAGTAACCAGGTGGAGTCTATGTCATGTACTTGCAATCCTGCAACCAAACCAATAACATGCATATATATAATCCATTGTACAAGCACACTGTGCAGAGAAAATCACAAACATCACAGGGCACTCACAAGCGAGTGATGCAATTCCATTCTCCACACCAATACACGTCACATCAGACTAAAAAATTAAATAACAGTTAGTCCATCATAACATATATATAGCAAAACATGTGAAAGAAACATCTACGCTATATCAAAGCATGTCAAAAATCAATTATCACCATACAATGTATCATCATGTCACAAAGTGAATCCACTGTCGCTCAAAATCAGCGATCAAAATATCCAAACCAAAGTACCAAAATCTAACAGTATGAAAACATGTAACCAGAAAACATAAGCATAAATGGAGGGGTACTACACTTTCAAATCCATGGAGAGGTCAACCTCTACACACACACATGCTTTTGTAGACAAGCAAAATAGAACTTTTCAAGATCAACACAAATAACCTTGTTAGGTGAGCTAGTACTCATGGTAAAAAAAATCAGTAAAGTAAGGGAAACCCTAGGAATTCTTGCTAGATAAGCACACAAAAGATCTATTCATATAAGAATAAAATGTCTTGAGTATAAGGTTGGGAAAACAAAAGGGATGAACAAACATATCATGGGCCATGTTTAAATATGGCGTCTGTATGGCTAGTATCAATGGCATGCATAAGGAAAAAAATAAATCCTATATGAAACCCAATGCTTGTTGACCTACTCTTTAAGCATAATTTTAGGGGGATTCTCCCAAAAGAATAGCCTATTCAATAGTAAAAAGTTCTAGCTATTTATAGGGATTATGAAAGTTTGGGATGGGTAAAACATGATCTAGAGGAAGCTAAAAATTAGATTACCTGATAAAATACCTTGGACACAAATTTTTGGGTCTCAAGATTGTATATAGATGCCACTGCTCAAAACTCCTAAACCTTCAATAGTAGCAGACACAACAAAGTTGATAAAATTTCAATCCATATATAGGGAAATCTAAAAGATCCACAATAAATGTCATAAAATGATATATTTTTTGTGCCAAGAGTTATTAGAGTTGATAGTAAACCCCATAGCTCCCAAAAATCACCCACAACCAGAATACCTATAAAAAATGAGAGATCAAAGCAACTGATTTGTTATGCAACCAAGAGAGAAATAATTGATCCACACAAGAATCTAATATGCTTTTTGTATTGAGTAATGAAAGTGAATACATATGAATAATTACAAATTAAACTCATGAATGCTTATAAAAGAAAAAGGAAAACCCTAGATGAGGATTTGATTAGATTGTGAGAAGTGTCCTAATCTCTTGCATTGAGACAACTTAACCTATAAATATCCCAAACTGATAATAAAAAAGAGCTCCTAGGTTTACCTTAAGTAATTAAAGTAATAAGGGACCCAATAATTAATTAATATTTAATTAATTTTCAAGTGATTGTCCTAATTACTTTAACACCCTCTTTAAAATCAACTTAGGGAGAAGCTAAAAAAACTCTGATGAAAAATACAATGATGGACACATGGATGGGTCTTGACTATAAGGCCTAATGAGGTACCCATGTACAAAAAAAAGAAATCTCTCATAACCAGAGAAAGGGAGAAAACCACATGAGAAAAAACTCCTCTTCAAAAGAGAGAAAATGAAATAATTACACAATGAAAGAAGGATAGGATGAATCAATATGACCCCCCAAGAACTGATTTTATCACACAAGTACAATAGATGTCCCTATAGTAAGAGAGAGAAAAAGAGGATGTGAATCCCCCCATAAAGAAAGAGCTCCTATTCCAATGATGAATGCCTAAAGACATAACATAATCCACTTCCTAGAAACAACATTTCTCCCCTTAGAAAGAAATAGATCCACTAGTGATTGGAGAATTCATTTCAAAAATATGGAAGAATTTAGATTCCAAATCCAAATGATGTGGGCCTCTAATATGTTCTCAAGTGTCCACATTCAGAAAGAGATGATGTCAATCTAGAATTGGTGAATATTGATGTAGAACAAGCTCCAAAGATGATTAAGATGATGGGCCAAGAAAAATGATGTGGTTTTCAACAAAGAGGAGATGAATGTCCTCAAAGTAATCCTCCAAATATAGGACTCTACAAAAAAGGATTATATGTTTACAAGATATGAATCCCAAGTAGTTATGTCTGAATAATGATGGATGTCCTATTGTACTAAAACAATAGGGGAAAAGGATTTGGAAATTCCAAGATGATCAAGAATAAAAAAAGATGATGATTGAGTCTCGATATGGAGAGTAGGAACATGAAGATAAGTCTTTGAACCATCAAAACATGCAATACTTGTGGTACACTCTAGCCCAGGATCTAAAGTATCATCATCAATGGATATACAAATTGCATCTACATGAGGAATGAGACAATTTACAGAAGGATCCTCATAGAATGGAGAGATATGAAGATCTCCATAGATCTCCCAGAGTCAATTCCAAAGTGTGCAGAGACAATTAATGTCCGATACAACACAAATAGTGTTATGATCAACACTCAAACAAATCACTCCTACAACATGATCACTAATACCCCATGCTCAATAACTCTTTGGTGTGTCTAGTGTAGGTATGAGTCCATAAAGGTAAGGAAAAAGATCAAACCATTTGAGATGTGCTGGGATGTCATTTCACCAAGAATCATAATTATCCTTTTCCAAGATGACCATAGAAGGATGAACAAAAAAGTCCATGACACTTTCTCAAATAAAAAATCAGAGATTGATAACCTCGGTGTATGTAAAGCAGATCAAATGAAATCATCTCAAATAAACAAATCCTTTCTAGGTGCCAAGACATCTATGTAATTGACATATATGTGAAGTCACAAAAAAATGAATAAAATATAGTTAGGGAATATTTTAGAAAAGTGAATATATATGGATATTAAGAGCTCTAAAATACATTTCTAGTGCCGCAAGAATTGTGAAGATCAAAGAAACAAGGGAAATTTTATGAGCTTGAAAACAAAAAATGATGATATGACTTTGGCTAAGAATAAAATGAACCAACAAAAAAATTTGATGATGAGACTTGCACCATTGGAAATTAAATAGAGTTAAAAATTTCCAACGATATCTTGTTTTCCTAATTTTGACAATGTATTCCCAAGTTATATTTTTTGAAAAATGAGATAAATTTAGCCAATAAACATGACCCTTCTAATTTGATTTCTAAAAAATTTACTCATTGCATGCAAAAACTAATAGATACCCATAAAATATTTTGATGCTACCCAACAAAACCCAAAAAATGTTCTAATTTAAAAAAGTAGAACATGTGATTTGGTATAAAAAAAACTTCACCTATAGCGAAAATGGTCATGTTGTGCTATTTTTGACAATATTTTTACAAAATTTTCTCACTATCTGCAAACTCTAATAAATACCTAGATGGTTTTTGTTAGATACACATGACAACTAAGAGGAGGGTGAATCAGTTGTGTACTTTTAAAACATCAAAAACCCTCATTAACATTCAGATTTGCATTAACTCTTAAACCCTTAACATGCATTAAAAAAAGGAAAAATGTAAAGCAATATTGTAAACACATAAATCATGTAAGAACACCAAATTTATGTGGAAAACCCAAGAAGCGAAAAACCATGGTGAGGATTAGCTCACAAATATATGAATTGCAACACCGAATACAATAAGGCTCACTTCCTAGAAAGATAAAGAAAGAATCACTGTCATTGGCTCACGACTAAAGGACTCAGTATCCATAAGAAAGAAAGAAGGGGTGGCTCACTACCAATTTGAACTACTAACAATGCATCTCTCATATGTTGAAGGTACAATTCCACTAAAGCACAAACAACTCATCAAATAGACTAAAATGTAGACACCTACTCACTACATTAGGAAGTCATAGGCATTTAGGCTCATACTCAGATCAAGAAACTTGATCACCTTTACATCTTTCCCATCACACACACTTCACTCTAGATACATCTATATAACAATTCTCCTTTCATTTATACCCTCTGTGACCTAAAATAATCTCAATTAGGTCAAACTTAATGAATGTATACACCTTAGCTGTGTAACACCAAATAGGTCAACACTAAACACACCCACAATATAAAAAAGTGAGGGTGATCCCACAATACCGGTTTATAATTTTTTGCCAAACTAGACACTAAACTATTTTTTTCTAACTAAATCTTCACTTTCGGGCACCTACAACGGCTAAACCGTGAGGAATTTGAAGATGATGCAAACTAGTGATCTGTGAAATTTTGTCTGTAGATTCTAAATATATTTTTTTTCAAAATTTTTGGAATTAGATTGCACTTATTTTTCAATCTCCTTCAAAAACTAGTTTTCTTAGTAAACGCCATTTTTAAGGAGTGACTCTCACTGTATACAACATAACTTTTTTTCCATGAAGGATAAAATTATATTTTTTTCAAATGTAGATTTGTAACTACAATATCTAGTGCTTTCATTTGGTTTCATAGTGTTTTATTGGATATTTTTTCCTTAATCAAGTTTTGAAGTCAAACCAATTACAATTCAGACAGGCAGTTTGTATACAACATAACTTTTTTTGTATGTATTGAAATTCATTTTTTTTGTTAGATCAAGGACTTAAATATCTAGTGCATTGATATTTAAAAAGAATAAAATTATAATCTGCTATTTTCCACATGTGCATAATAGAGAGCTTGATTTTTGGTGAAAACCTATGTTTAATCAAACTAAAAAAAAACAAATGCATAATAAAACCAAAACATATTAAAATCATATTCGATTGATAGCTTGTTATGAGGACTACCATCATCCAGTTGGGTATGTGTATTCTCCTCAATTTTCATCCTCAACTCGAGCTTCGATGGGAAATTTTTTGGATATTTTTAGTTCCAGAGGGGGAGAAGGGGGGAAAAGGGGGGTTTGAGCGAACCCCCTTTCCACAAGCTTTTTCTTTTGTTTCTTTCCTGAGAAATGTGGGTTGTAGAATTTAATGGGTTCACTCGAAGGGGGTTCTAGCAAACCCCTTTTGGGTTTTCTCAAACCAAATGTTCGTTCGAATCCCCAAAAACAATTCTTTTTCCATGGGGGCATTTTTTGCAATTTTCCTTCCTCACTAGAATTGTAAACCAGTTTTGTGGGTTTACCCGTGAAGCTGAACCATGCCAATACTTAATTGGAATCAACATCTACATAAACATGCTTCTCAACACTTCCTCAAACAACACATATCCTTCGTAATTAGTGCTATCATGCCTGGTCACCCAAACCTGCACTAACACTAACAAGTGACTCCAAGTTCACTCCTCTCAAGGTTCAAAAACATCTCACAAACCACACAAAAGCACTCCACAATATTCATTCAACATTTCAGAATATTCCAACATCATCAAAATATTCTGCACAACTATTGTAACCACCTAAAACTCAAGAACACCTTCATTATGTGCAACAAGATGTACTAGCACATACACCCAACACATTAAACAATCTTGCAGAATGAATCAACACTTGAAATTTAAAGGGATAGTAGATACGACCATTATAAGCACATTCCCAAATCCACAATACTAGAATCTTCACTACGGAGAAATGTGGATCAATCTCATTTCTCCCAAACACCTTGTTTTACCAAACAAACATACTGGCAAACACATCTTCCTCTGTAGAATGATCCAAAACCTGAAACTTTGGATATGAAACCTCTGAACACCTCTGATCAACACGGCCAAATCGCATCAACATATCTTCAATCATAAAGAAATATGGAGAAAAACACTGAATTCTTTTATTTAAATTTTCTCAAAAGCACTTGGAAACCAAGTGAACCAACTTCATCATCAACATTAACATACCTATAACACATCTACACAATTTGTAACATGTAGCACTTTCTAACTATAACAATATTTTCCCCAAACACAAGTTAGACCAACAACCTTTGCAACTATACTGGAGTAGGACATCAATGACAACACCAAGAACATTGTGTTGACATTAATACTGACAACTCCAAACTTCTACAACTCCAACACTAGTGGTTGACATTATCAACACCAACATCATTCTAACATAGTACTCATAGAAGGGGTTGGCATCAATGAAAAAACCAAAGCAACTCACAAACAAATCAAGCTTCCAAACTTCCAATAATCTCCCCCTTTGTCATTGATGGGAAACACCTACTTTTTGAAAAAGCATCAACAAAAAAAGCAACCAACAACAATACTACAATTAGTAGTACTCCCCTAAATGGGACAACTCTTTAATTTTCATCTCAAAGTTCTTCTCCTGCAACACCAACAACACCTACTCTGCTAGATCACTCTCATTTGCTCCATACTCTCTCCCCAGGCTATGGTCTTCAAACCATATCCACTTCTGCAACTTTCTCTATGTTTTTCATATTGTCTCTCCCCCTTTGAAATCAATGGAAAAGGGTCATTAACACATTCAAATATTTCTCTTGCATTGAACTCATTTTATCTCTCCCTTTGACAATATTCAAAGGCCAACCCCTGCATACACCAACAAGCAACTGCACTCACTCTTTACTACACTTTTCTGGACTATCTAGCAACCATTGCTACCTATACTCCCCTTTAGAGGTAGCCTTCAATATTAGTCCAAGATCAAGAGATATATCTTGAAATGCTTCTTGGACAGATGCACACACTTATGCATCTAGTTGAAAGAAGGAGGGACAATAACTCCTAACTTCTCCCAGAGATGTACTCAAAAGTATCTTTTGGAAGATCCTTTGTGAAAATATCAGCAACCTGATCCTTAGTAGGCATATACTCCAACTTCAACTCATTCTATTCAACTTTCTCTATCAAGAAGCAATACTGAATTGAGATATGTTTTGTTCTTGAATGCATTACCAGATTTTTTGAAATTTAGATTGCACTTGTATTGTCACACATGATAGGTATCTAGGTTCATCATATGAAACTCTAATATCCTTCAATGTTTTCTTCATCCACAACACCTATGTATAACATTATGTTGTTGCAATATATTCTACTTCTGTAGTAGATAATGACATTGAATCCTTCTTCTTACTTAGCCATGAAACCAACTTGCTTCCAAGAAAGAAAGAACCACCACTTGTACTTTTCCTATCATTTGCACATCCAACCCAATCTGCATCTATATATGCAATCAAAGAGAAGTAAATATCCTTAGGATACCACAAACCATAATCCGAACTGCCCTTCAAATATCTAAATATCCTCTTTACTTCTATAACATGAGATTCTCTGGGATCTTCTTGAAACTTAGCCACAAGATAGACTAAATGCATGATATCTAGTCTAGTAGAAGTAAGATATAACACTCCACTAATCATTGATCTATACTTGCTCTAATTTGTCTTAGGAGATTCATCATTCTTGCTCAAATTAAAACTAGTAACCATAGGAGTACATACCGATTTAGAGTCATCCATTCTAAACTTCTTCAACAATTCCATAACATACTTAGACTATGATATGAATATACCTTTCTTTGATTGACTGATCTGCAAACCAAGGAAGAAATTCATCTCCCCACACATTAACATCTTACATTTCCTATGAAAACATTTTGCACATATCATCATTTCCTTTTGAGATGATGTCATCAACATATACTACCATAATTAATATTTGTTCTCCTTCAAATTTGAAATATAGTTTTCTATCTGCAGTACCTTTCCTAAATGCTTGCTGCAACAAGTACTTATCTAACCTTGCATACCAAGCTCTAGGAGCTTGCTTTAGTCCATACAATGTTTTCTTCAACCTACAGACTATATTTGCATCTTTTGACAACTGAAAAACTTCTGGTTGTTCAATGTATACCTCTTCTTCTCATTCACCATTCAAGAATGTAGAATTCACATCGATTTGATAAACTTTGAAATCTTTTATGTGTTGAAAAAGATAAAAACATCTCGATAGCTTCCATTCTTGCAACCAAATTTTTTTTTATTCAAATTCTATATCTTCAACCTGTGAGTAACCCTTACACACAAGTCTGGCCTTGTTCTTGATAAATTTTCCATCTTCATTCAGCTTGTTCCAAAATACCCACTTAGTACCAATCACATTCTTATGTGCTGGTCTTGGGACCAATTCCCAAGTTAGATTCTCCTCTATATGTTGTAACTCTTCCTTCATTGCTTTGATCCAATTCTCATCTTTTCATGCCTCAGTCACTATTTTTGGTTCCACCTTAGAAAGAAAGAAAAAATTACTCGTTCCTCTGTCATAGCAGCTTTTCTTCTTGTTAGCACACCTTTTCTCTTATCTCCAATGATCTTATCTTATGAATGATTCTTCTACACATACTTAAGAGTCTTATGATTCTTTTCTAGAGTTTCTTCCTCTTTAGTTGTTAACTCTTTTTGTCTTGAGTCTTTTCTTCTTCACTACAATGGTATTCATTAGATTCATATCCTTCCATCAGTACCAAAATTTGATGTGGTTCCTCATCCATTATGAAACTTTCACTTTCAACAATATTCATCAATATTTTATTGTAAAATTGGTAGCCCTTGCTTCTTGTAGAGTATCCAAGGAAGATTCCTTCATTAGATCTTACATCAAAATTTCCTAAGTTTTCTTCATCTCTTATGATATAACACTTGCTTC
>VDFB02096589.1:0-15483 GCA_007258455.2 Sequoia sempervirens | reverse complement strand
TAAGGAATGATAAGATGGATGAAACTTTCCCCCCAAGTGTAGAGTGCAAGAGGAATATGGAAAATAGGATATGGATGATAGGGAGATGGAGGAAGGACTTAAGCATCAAGTTTCACGACCAAATATCCCTTTAATAAACCATGGTAAATGGGAATTAGACTCATAAATGTTGTTCTATTAAAGGTATGATGGAATAACTAAGGACTTATCCAAAGGTTTGGATTAAAGGAGAATAATGGGGGATGAATGTTGGGTAATAGATAGGAGGTGGGAAGGCTTGCTGATGGATAGATGGGAAGGATTGCAAGGTCAACATTGGCACACACCTTGAAGGATGGTGGAGTGATGGAGGAAAAATGGATTTGGAAGGTGATAGGTTTTTAGATGGCAAATTGGAGGAAGCTTTTGGATTAGCAAATTTGGATGCCAATTTAGATTTTATTGCTTCTATGAGACTTTTTGGAATCCACATGACTTTTGACTTTGATTTTTGCTTTGTGGGCCTTTGTGGCCTTTGAGACTTTACTTTTTTCTTTATGGGTTTGTGTGGCCTTGGAAATTTTTCTTTTTGCTTTGATGAGCTTTTGTGGCCTTTTGAAATTTTCTTTTGATATGGAAGCTTTTGACATTTAGCACCCAAATTGCTTCCAAGAGCAATGTGAGGGGTGGATTGAGATGAATGGTATGGAGGTATTATGGATGAGTGAGTGTAGGTAGAATTTTGAAAGGGCATCAAGGGTATGTGCCTTTGTTGTTCTTGAGGAATAGGCTATGGACCTAGGATAGAGGGAAGGTTAGATGGACTAGGATGAGGACCTAGGATGGATGGAAGGTTTGATGAACTAGGATGAGGAACTAGGATAGATGGAAGGTTTGATGGACTAGGACACTTAGGTATATAACCAAGGTCGTGATAATATGGATTTTGTTGGACAAAAAAGGGTTCTAGGATACCTTGTTCATGAAGGCCTAATCCTTTGCCTTTGTAGTTCATACTTTGACACATTTGTTTACCAATGGGATATGTGTTGTTTATGAAACAAGATGCGAGTCCATTTTGGGGAGGATATGATATGGATGAAAGGATAGGTGTTGGAAGTAAACCAGATCAGATAAAGGTGGAGGATCCCAATTTGTAGGTGTGTGGTTCATGGATAGCTTGTATAGGTGTGAAAGGCTCTTGACACGGGGGTGATGGAGTGTTTTGATCTTGAATTGGAAAATGATCACAAGGTGTAGAAGATGGAGTAGCTTGCTCTTTATTAGGTGTGGAATCATCATGAAGTGGTAGGAAAGGTATATCTTGATCTTGATAAGGAAATGAATCATGAGATTTTATGGAAAGCATATCTTGGTCATCAGATGGTAGGACATCATTAGATAAGATGGAAGAACTATCATGCTCTTGGGATGCAATGGAATCATGAGATGAGATGGATTCATTAGATGGGGTGGAAGAAGAACTTGGAAGGACACTTTTCTCTTGAGATGGAAAGGAATCATTGTGGATAAAAAGTGAAAGGAGTGGATCATCGTAGAATTCTTGAGAGATGGCGTCTTGGTCAAAGATTGGAAGAACTTGTGGAATTTTGATATCATTGGATGAACTGGAAAGAATGCTTTGATCTTGATGTGTAAAGGAGTCTATGCTAGCATGGTTTAGACTAAGATATTGACATGAATAATTGGATCTAGAAGATATGATAGAAGAAGGTGGTTGGATGGAATCGTTAACTTGGGTGAAATAATCCTGAGATTTATTTTGGCTTATGGGAGATGAAGATAGATGCATGACATGGTAATATTTTTCAATATCATTTGTGTTTGAAGACTTTGATTTGGTTTTCTCATTTAACTTTTTCAAGAATTCAAAGAAATTGAACTTGGATGATGTAGTTGTTGGTGGAGAAGGTGTCAAGTCTGTGTTTCTGTTAGATTGATAAGAATAGATGTTTGTGTTATCAATAGTTTTGCACCCTGCTGAATACAATATTTAGCAAACTACTGAAACATGGAAACCTCTTTCAGATGTGGGTGATCTACGTGAAAGAGGAATCTCTAGAGCGAGCTGGTTCTCTGAATGATGAATTCTATTCTAAGTGTCTCTTCAGGAAAAAGGGTAGGAGGATAGACTGGATCTGAAATCTAAAACTGAAACTCTATCATTCTAAAAATAATGATTAACTGTAAGGAAATCCTGATAATAACTCACTCTCACCAACTCTTTAAAATTGAAATCTCACAATCTCACAACACAGGCAGTTCAACAGTGATTTATGCAAAGGTTAAGTTAACACAAGGCATAACCTGAACTAGCATGCAACTCCTGCAAATTTCTTGACAATAGTAAGAAAAGAAAAAGGATCCAACAGATTTGAATCACAAAACAAATACGATTACTATTCCAAGTCATGAAAAGGAAATGAGAAAGGAAAAACTCTGTTGTTTATTGAATGATGGAGTGGAACTTCTCAGAATCTGAGCACACATAAGTTTACAAGCTCCCCAGAATGTGCAAGGGCAAGAAACTCTAATCTGAACTGTTGACAATGGAGAGTTGAAAGACTAAGTTTATCAAAAGAACTCTCAGGGAAACCCTAATCCGAGCTCAAAAAAAAGCTCCAGGAAAAGGCTTCAAAAAAACTCAAAAAACTGCCTAAAAGCAGAAAAAAGCACAATGCTTTTATGATTACACTGTCAAACCTCTAAAAATAGGCAAAATCTGCTTTAAAAGCACAAAAAACACCTTATCTCTCCAAGATAAGTCTGGAATCCGACCAAGAGGAAAAGTCAACCAAGGATCTGCTAAAAATAACAAGAAAACATAAAGCAATTCATAGAATATCGCTTTTATGCTTCTGCTTTACAAGATGCAATTTTTTTACAATTTGTCTATTTTTGCAACTCAAAGATTGGAAATCTTTTGCAAAAGAAAATCTCCTTATTTCTCCATTACAATAATTGATTTTCTCGAAAAATCATAAAAATACATTACATAATCTTCTTCTTATCAAAACTTCTCATTGATTTCTCATAAAACCAATTAAAATAAGAAACCCTAAAACATGATAATTTGATCAAAACATTATAAGTCATCAACTATTCATCATTCCACCCTTATGTTTTCTCACAAAACAATAAAATAATGTAATCAAACTCCATGCTTCACTAATGCATAATATAAGTCTCAAAGACTTAACATGTCGACATCCTAGGCATTTGAATTTCAGCCTCCAAAGTATTAAGCTCAGTCTTTAACAAAGTCATAAAGCATGAGTTGTAATTTCGACCTCCTTTTGATATCCTCCACGTGCCTTAAATGAACATTCTGGATGATGATGGATCGAATTAGGGTTCGATCAAAACAAGGTCAAACCCTAATGATACTCACTTCCACACTTTCCACATGCAAGAAAGAGCTTTACCACCACCATGACTCTGTCAAACTCGAGCTCGAATGCTTAGAAGAATTATTCCACGCACTCCAGAGATCTGAGACTCCAGTGGGTAAGATTCGTGCCATCTGTATCATGGATTTCACTTCATTATTGAATAAAAGCAGGCCACTAAGGCCGCAGACTGTCATTTTTCCTCTTCTGACCTTTCCTTGTACTTGCTCTCCTCTGGCCACAACGAGCTCGAGCTCAAACTATGCAGTTCACTCCATGAAAGCTTGACTTGTACTCTTGTTTTCCTTTACTGTGCAGAGGTAAGCTTCATTTAATGGTTTATTATGGCCTTGAGGCCGTGGGTTTACACATTCTAATATCTTTATTCTGCATTTTTGTGACTTTTGTTTGCTGTTATATGAGCTCGACTCTTGCTTTATGGATACTTTGGGAAGCTCTTGGTCGTGGCTAGAAAGCTTTCTCTACAGATTTGAACTGGTGAGCCACCGCTAGATACTCATTCTTCAGAAACTAAAGAAACTTTACTTGTGAAATTCTAGTTGTACTCAGGTCGTGCCAAAGGCGCACTGGAGGAGACATTTCCTTGACTTTTGGGCTCAACCCAGAACAGAAAACTATAATTATGTCAAATTGATAACATCTCTGCATATGGGTATCAAAGAAACTTCAATAAATCTGCATTTTCTTCCCTCTGTAATTCAACACAATTCTGGGAGCCTGCATTTGCTTTTCTGTGTTTTTCATGTGCTCAAACTACTACTAAGGCTCGACCACCAGTTTAAGAGCTCGACCCTTTGGTTTCTGGATTCTTCATGAAGCTGTGGTTTCTGTCTCATGAGTGTCGCTATAGTTTTCCATCATCGGGGAGACCTCTCATAGAGAGCTTAAGTCATACTGAAAATCTTAACTATTTCCTAGTCGCCAAGACATTGTGTAGTCGGGGTGACATCTCACAGAGAATCTTGTGTCTTTCCAAAAATTCTTTATTATTTTCAAGTCGCCATGACATATCACTTTCGGGGAGACCTCTCAAAGATATCTCGAGTCATACCGAAAGTCCTTTTGATTAATTTTTTATTCGACCCAGAACATATTACCTACCATTATGCCAATTTAAAAGCATTTATGTTCGTGGGTATCATAGAAATTTTGAATAAGACTGCATCTATTGCTCGACCCAACTCAAAAGCTTGCATCAGTTGTATATCCTTTGCTTTTTTTTAAAAATCGAGATCTCACATGGGTTATCTTTGTAATTGATTTTTCTGCACTTTGAAACTAACCCTGAAAATGTGTATTCGAGATCCTTAAGGGAAACTCCATTTTCTGTGTTTGATGTTAAACTGAAAATGGGTCTTGGAACTATTAAAGAAAAATGCATTTCCTCTCTTCTGAAGCTTGACTTAGCACAAAAATCTTCACATTTTGTAAATATACTGCTATTTTCCTGTTTTAGCCCTTATGCTTAATCATTGAATCATAATGGACTGTACCTAGTCCTCTGTTCCTAGGCATAACCAACACCTCATAACCTCCTCTTAGTAACAAAACCGCTTGCTCCCTCTTTAATTTTAACACAACAGCTTTCACTTTTGTAACAAAAAGATACCTTGAATGTTTGTCTTTACTTTAACCTCCTTAGCATTCTGTACATCCTGAAAGAAAGCCACTCATTGCATCACTGTTGCTTGTTTAAATATGCCTTCAGAAGCATATAAGAACATGATGGAACAACAAAAATTTGTGTGCTTGTTCATACTCATTTGACTCATATACCCAATTTTCATTTTGGCATTCCTGTACATCTCTTGATAGTTGTATGACACCTGAACTTAATTCATAATTGCTTTCTTCTTTTGATAAAGCATATGACCTCTTGTCACAGCACTGTCCTTGACATGGATCTTGAGAATGATTTGTATTTGTTCATTGCGAGGAAAAGGATCTCCATGCTTGTATTTTGCCTGTATTTTAATGTCTTTCTGACACTCCTGAACCTTATCATAGTGACCACTACCTTCTGTTTTGAACTCTATAGAGATTATTGAAACATTGTAACATCATGGCCACATGCTGCTCACTAGCTCATATGCATAGCTTAACAACTCAAAACTCATTTTGGAAAGAAAATTACTCTTCCCCTATTATCCTGGAATGATCTCCTTGTTATTACTTATTCATGATGTAGTACTTACTTAATCTGTCAGCTGGAACCAGAAATTCATCCAATACTCAACTGCACTGTCTGTGTTTGTATTCTTGAGCAACCTAGTACTCTTCATGCATTTTTATATTTCACTGTACAAAACTGCTCTTTAGATCTGTCCTCTTTGATGATGAAAATTAGAACAAAACATTAAGGCATATGTATGCCTATTCACTATCCAAAAGAGAAATAATGAATTGAAACTCACATGACATATGATTACAATCAACATGGAAAATGTAGTTATTCAACAATTTTGATGTAAATGTATTCAATTAAATTCCTTAAGTGAACTAAACTCATTGTTCCCCTGTAGCCTTCAGAAAGCAACCCTGATCGTTATGAATGAATAGTTGGTCTCATTGCTTGATGGATTCTCTGTTTTATTCTTTCAGTTGTATCTCATCTCATTCGATGTATATAATGAAGTATCATTTAAAATCAACCCATTTAATGAATAGGGCAGCATGCCGAGCTCTACCCTTGTGGGAGGCCATTTTACTCCACATGCTTGGTCTTCGAATAGTGTTCAACTTCATGACTTTACCTATACCTGCACAAGGAAACAAACAGTGTTAGCATGAAAACGGAACACGATGATTATGTTGTTGCTATTTCTCCTTCAGCTTACTTCTTTCATACTGTACTTGATTGATTTTGATTGTTTCGATGCATTGCTAATAGTATGTTGTACTATTATAGGTGCATCATATAAGTTACATCATAATCAGAGCCACTAACACCCCTCTCTTCCTCTTACAGGTCGACGAAGCTCAAGAAGGCAAGGTGCACCATTCGGCATCAAACGTCGATAATCAAGCAATGATGATTATGCTGTTGCTTATGTGCTTTCTTTTAGCATCTTCAGTAGTGCAATGTACTATTAGAAATACGTCGTCACAGTTATATCCACGGCTTGTGTGGATCTTTGATTTCAATTATGCATTTCAATTGAAAAGAAAATGCATTTTATGCAATGTTGTAATTTCATTATGATTGTGAAATCAAATGAAGCCTTGTAAAAATATGAGTTCTTTTTCAAAATGAATAAAAGCATCTGAAATGCTATTTTGCTTATGTACTCAATTCTGTATTTCTTTAAAAACTACAACATCTGAATGGCACTCTGAAACCCTACTTTCTTCAAAATGCATAACTATTGTTCAATGCATAATGATAATAATGTGAAACAACATTTGAACATGACACTGCAATTCCACTTAATGTTAAATAACAATCAGCCAGCTCCTCCATTTGAGCTGAGGCAAAAAATATGTAACAGTTTGACAACAAATATTTTTTTTGTGGTTGTTTCCCTTTGCATATCCCATATTTGTTGTTGAAGGTTTTTCATTTGATGAGTTAAAGCATTCAATTGATCCTCATTTATTTCAGTTTGGTGGAATCTATAAAAGGGACATTATTCAACCTCAGCCATGATGTTTTTATTTTCTAGTTCAATAGACAAACAAGTGGTGAATTTAACTCTCTAGTTTGATGTTAACTGGATGTGCTAAAACAGGGCCTGAATGCGCTAAAAGATTGCACAGATGTGCTGGAAGACAGCCTGGATGCACTATAGAATGGCTTGAATGGGCCACAAAAAGGCTTGAATGTGTTGCAAGATTGGTTGGATGTGCTACAAAATAGCTTGAATGTGTTGCAAGATTGGCTAGATGCGCTACAAAATAGCTTGAATGCGCTAAAGTATTGGGTGGATGCGCTGCATTAATGGGTGAATGCGCTACTAAATGCAATGGATGTGTTGGAAAATATAATGGATGTGTTATAATAGCATATGGATGCGCCAAAGAATGGTGTAAATGCGCCAGAACAAGCAGTGGATGCACTGAATTGGGAAAATGTCACAGTTTCTTGCAAGTTTGTTTAATTTTTTTGATTTTCCAATCTGAGAATTGGTTGTTTCAAAGGATGTTTTTTGAATCAAGGTTTTCACTTCTAGTGTGTGATGTTTTGCTTGATTTTTTTTCAAAAACACATTGGTAAAACACATCAAACATGTACAACTTAAGGCTGTGTAGGACAATATTTACTGGATTCCCACTTGGATTTTACTCCAGTTGCACCTACTTTTAGCGAATGATTAGAAGGTTGACCCCAATGGTTCCCCTCCATGGCACTCAATTCTCGGGGCAACCAAGCTTCAGTACCCATGAATCATCCATTTGGCAAGAGACCATTGTTTCCCTTCTTGTCAGAACAATCCTCCTGATACTTGAACTTTCCTCAAGTACCCACATTTATATCCCGGTTGGAAGTTGCTTGGCTTTAGCATGTTACCGGTTGGGTCGTTCCCTTGGGTGATTAATTTTTCCCACAAGGCAGGCCTTCTATGGATAAAATAAAATAAAAACAAATGGGTCTAATTTTTTGGTCACCCAGTTAAGGGGAGAGCATATGCCTACCATTCATCAAGCACAAAAAACATGGTGTTCTTTAACCTTTTAATTAAGCTAGATGCCTATCTTAATCAAAAGAAAGCATTCAAATAACTCCAGCCCCTGCATAAATCATTAGTAGTTGCATAAGTTTGTCTTTGGTCGGCGTATCACCCACCTGCAAGCAGAAAACAACAATTAGTTCTCAGGATTTTAAGATTTTGCAAATTTAAATAGATGCGCTAAAACAATCATCCAATGCGCTAAAAGATCATTCCAATGTGCTAAAACAACTACTCTATGTGCTAAAATAACTCATGTATGCACTACAAGAACTAATGAATGTGCTAAAAGAAATAATGAATGCACTAAAGTACTGACTGAAAGCGTTGAAAGACTCTTTGAATGCACTAAAACAGTTGTTGGGTGTGCCAAAAGAAATGTCATATGCACTGTAAAAGAAGTCGGATGCGCTGAAAAATTTGTTGTATGCATCGTAACAGACCCCAGATGCGCTGAAAGAGTTGTCGTATGTGCTAAAAGAACTCACAATCGTGCTAAAAGATCACGTCCAACCTGTTCACAAGAATTTTTCTAGAAAATTGTTAAAAATGGGGTTGGGCCACACGGTGGGCGCCATTTTATGTGTGTGTGAATTTGTGGGAGTCAATAAATCAATAGTAAAACACATAAACACTAATGAGACGTATTATACTAAAGATTTAAATCATAAACTAATCAAATGAAAGCAGAACAAATCTTTAGAAACGTTCCATTGTTCTCTATTCTCAAGGATTTATTAAACCATACTGGGTCTCAGAATTTGTATGTGCACTGTGGTTGTTAAAATGACAACTTGAGAAACGAGATGTTGTATAATGCAAAAAATGTAAGTTCCTACATGATAATGCATGATGCAAATGATAATGGTGATATTGACAAATAGATAATGATGCTAGATTATGTGATACAAATGTTGCATAAAAAGCTAAAATGATTCTGCATATGCTCAAATATTAACCATTGATATGATAAAATAAAATGCAATTACAAACTAAGACATGATTCTAAGTTAGAATGATAAAATAATGCAATTTGCTAAATGTTAAATGATCAAATCCTAAATGCTCCAATGCTCCAAAGCTATCCCTGCATAATAATTTTGCTAAAAGATGTGATGATAAATGATGTAGCAAAGGGTTGTATTTATAGGATTTTCAAAGCATCTTGTGATGTGGCAGCAATCGACGGTCCAGATTCAAACATGAGGGATGAACGGTGGAGATGGAAGAATCAAGGAGGATGTTCCCTTGACCAAGGGCAACATGCCAAATGGATGAAAGAATAAAGTGTGTGAGAAATAAACCATGTGTTAAAAGTTGTTGAAGATAAATGTAATTTAAATATTAGTCATATTTAATTACATGTGACATTTGATGACATGGCCAAAAAGTGTTGTAGACATGCGACCAATTTTGAATTTGAAATTATTCAAAATTTAGTGAGGAGATATTTAATTAAATAAAAACAAATTATAGTCATTTGTTTATTTAATTAAATTTGGAAGAATGGGGTTTAGGATGAAGAATTTAGAAAAGTGTGAACTATATAAATAAATTGAGAATTTATTTATAAGTAGATGAAATAAAGGGATTATTAATTAAATAGCTTGTATTTAATTAATTGATTGTCTTGACCGATTTTAGGTGTATACAGGGAGAAACTAATCCAATTCAAAGTTGTTGATGTTTATCCTGGTCACTCATAAAAGAATTAAAATAAATTTTCCTGATGTAGAGGTGATTAAGAAAGTTGCATAGGTGAATATATAGCCTACAGAAAAGTGAGCTAATCCAACTAATTGTGCTTAAACAATGGAAAGAGCTATCGACTTATCCCTTCGTCGAACTAAATTAGCCAAAGGTGTGCGTTCATGAGCCCATACAACAGTTTCAATTAGTTCTTACCAATATCCATGCCAAGAAATAAGAAACATAAATCCAGTAGCCCAAACAAGATGCCCAAATAAGAACATCCATGCCCAGACAAATAAACTATTCATACCAAAAGGATTGTATCCATTAATTAGTTATGAATAATTTAACCAAAGATAATCTCTTAACCGTCCCATTAAGTAAGTGGAAGACTCATTAAATTGAGCTACATTTCCCTGCCATAAGGTGATATGCTTCCAATGCCAATAGAAAGTAACCCATCCAATGGTATTCAACATCCATAAAACTGCTAAATAAAAAGCATCCCAAGCTGAAATATCGCAAGTATCGCCCCATCCCGGACCATCGCAAGGAAAACTATAACCAAAATCTTTCTTATTAGACATTAGCTTAGAACCGTGTGCATATCTTTCTTATCAAGCATTAGCTTAGAACCACGTGCATCTAAAGCACCTTTAACTAAAATCAATGTAGTTGTATGTAAACCTAGAGCAATGGCATAATGAATCGAAAAGTCTTTAGGACCAATTGTTAAGAACAATGAATTTTTACTATCGTTAATAGCATTCAACCAACCGAATAACCATATGCTTTTGCTAGCATTGAATGTTGGATCATTTGCTGAAGATAAGAGTACATCAAAACCATATAAGGTCTTACCATGAGCAAATTGTATCCATTGAGCAAATACAGGCTCAATCAAGATTTGTTTTTATGGAGTACCAAAAGCGAGCATAACATCGTTATGAACATAAAGTCCCAAGGTATGAAAACCTAGGAATAAACTAACCCAACTCAAATGAGATATTATGGCTTCCTTATGCTCCAACATTCTCTCCAATACATTATCCTTATTTTGTTCAGGATTATAATCTCTAATGAGAAATATAGCTCCATGAGCAAATGCCCCTGTCATAATGAATTCGACAATGTACTGATGATGAGTATACAATGCATCTTGGGTAGTAAAATCTTGTGCTATGAATGCATAGGCAAGTAAAGAATACATGTGTTGAGCTACCATGGAGGTAACAACTCCCAAAGAAGCTAGAGCAAGACCTAATTGAAAGTGAAGAGAATTATTGATTGTGTTGTAAAGACCCTTATGCCCACATCCTAATAAGCCTCCTAGAGGAATATGTGCTTCTAAAATATCTTTTATACTATGTCCAATCCCAAAATTGGCTCTATACATATGACCAACAATGAAGAACACAAATGCAATAGCTAAATGATGATGAGCGATATCAGTTAGCCACAAACTTTGAGTTTGTGAGTGGTGATGAGCCTAAAATATGCTCATAATTTGATGATATGATAAACTTTTAAATGATTTCATTTTTGTTATTTCATGGCTGTTTAAACTTTGATGAAACCTTTTATGGGGATATCCTGTAGCAAGACACTTTTATATTCCTGCAGCCTATTGTGTTGACTTGATTGCATTTCGATTACCCCTGACTCAAAATGGCCGGGTATATCTATACTAAATGGCGGAAGTAGATTTGACGTGTGATTAATGAATAGATATCGTGTATGTACCATATGCCTCTTCTTGCGTGTCTGTTACCTTTTGTTTCGCAGGTTGTTGAAGAATGATCGAGTCAAGCGCAGCCGATCTCGGCCTTGCAGTAAAGCCCATTTCCTGCACGACTTTGAGGAAGCTCTGCCAAAGACTCTTTGAACGAAACCGATTTGGAAATATTTTTAATGAAAAGTCAATCTGGAGAGAGTGATAGAAGAGAAATAGAATGAGTAATAGATGATTTTAGGTAAGATAGAAATGGAGTAGCAGAGATCATGTAAGAATCAGTATGATAATGAAAGACACAATCTATTTGACCAGAAGCAGAGTTTGTTGTTAGTTTTCACACCAACAAGACAATGTATTTCATTCTGCCTTCATGAAATAAAGATCGATGAAGTTCGAAGTTCAAAGATTCACAGGTAATCGCAGAGATGCTTGCTATGGGGCCCACTTAGTAAGTATCTCAGAGGGTAATTAGTTAGATGTTCTTTCTCAATATATCCGCTAGCTTTCATCTTTTGAAGTTTTTTATGTAACCGCCTTTACATCGCTTCCCCGCAAAGATAGAGAGCCCATCCCTCAAGGATCGCTCCAAAGATAAGGCTGCCATGGTTTGTGCTTCGGTCGTAGTTGTTACAATTTCTGTTTTAATCAAGCATAGTTGAGTTAAAGAATTCTGCATTACCATTCTGTAGCTTAGATAGAATTTCTTTCCAGTATGTATTTTTGCTAAGATTTGACTAAAACAAATTCCTAGTGCATATACTTTGCTGCGCCATTTAAAGTCTACGTCCCCTGGTTTGACAAGTAAATGAATGTCCACAGAAAGATATTAGTCACCTGTCGGAATGTCCAATTCCTAGGAAAGTTTCACTGTGATATTCATATCCTTTTGTGAGTGCGAGACATTTTTGGCGCCATTGCCAGGGATGGTGTCTAACTAGGAGTCTGACAAAGTCATTTTCAGCATTAGTTTAGTCTTTTAGTCAAAAAATTTCAAAATCTTTCAAGCCGTTATTCACCATATTGCATGCATAGAAGAAGGAGAGACACACTAGGAAGGTTCCTCCCTGAAAATTTGTTTATTGAACTACCATTTGACCCAGCTGATAACGAACCTGAGGAAAATCCATTTGCTCTGCTATTCCAGCACCCAGACATGGCAAATAATCCACCTCCTGCATTTGAGTTTCCCATTGTTCCCCAACAAGATACTGATAATCTTAAAAACATCCCCTCTTCCTTGCTCCCAAAGTTTTATGGCCTGGTCACAGAAGATCCAGAAACCTTTCTGTTTGAATTTGATGTCCTATGTCGCAGTTATGACTACAACACCGACGCTCATAAACTGAAGCTATTTCCTTCCACTTTGAAGGAGGGAGCTCGCAGATGGTTCATGAGTCTGGGAAGAGCCATTGTAAATAGTTGGGCAGCCATGCAGATGAAATTTCTTGAAAAATATAAGGAATATTGTAAGAGTGCCAACAAAGGTGATGACATATTCTGAATTCAACAGAAGGAGGATGAAAGTCTGGAAGACTATATTTCAAGGTTTTTGTTTTCATTATAAAGAAACTCAAACCATACTCTTAACGAGGACTCTCGAAACTACCTTTCTAAGGGGAATCAAGATGCCTCAGATTGATGCCCGACCTAATGGGAGAGGTGATATAACTCAACCGCCTTTGGGATGATATACGTGAAGATATGCCTTGAACTACTCGGCAATAGTTAAGAAAGGTCGAGGTCATCATGCTTCAGTGGGGAAGTCTTCTTCTGGTGGAGTTTCCCGAATGGAGATCACAAATCTGCTATCTGATTTCAAGCAGGACATCATTAATAATATGGCTACACAATTGGATACTATGCAAGCTTGGAAAAAACATGCAGAAGCTGAGGTAGCTTTGGCTGAGTTCTGTCCCTACTGTAGACAAAAGAAGCGTGATTGCAGATGCAAGATGGTGGCTAATCTGGAAGCCAGAAAACTGCCTACTAATTTCAAACCAGTGGAAGGTGATGATGATCAAGTGTTCTTTGTTGCACAAAGGAGACCATGGACCCAAAGGCAAGGTATGCCTCTAAGACCCTTAACTTTTGGTAATTCAGTCGAAAGGTTTGTCCGGCACAGCCACCATGGAATCCGCCTCAACCAAGCTGGCCTAATTATCAAACCCCGCAGTGGCAATCTCCTCAAGTAGGTTGGCAGCAGCCACAAGGTCAATGGACCCCACCTTCAGGAAATTGGCAACAAAATCCTCAATGGAGAGGTCCTCAACAATGGCAAAACCAGTCTCCTGGGTTCCTGCAGCCTCCACAGCCACAACAACAGGCCCTTATGCCGCCTCCTGCAGCAACTACCACAAATCCTGGACCTCCAAAGCAAATGCCTATGCCTGCCCAGCCGTTGCCTAATCCCAATAATAAGCAACCGCAGCAACCTCAACAGCCTGTATATATTTCTGAAGCCAACCAATATCAAGCTTATGCCTTAAATGTTAATGACATCCATCTGAGGTCTGGAACTACTTTACCTGCTCCCAAACCACCTCTGATTATAGAAATATCTGATTCACCCTTTGAAGAATCTAATGCACCTGCTGTTTCCACTGAACACATGCCTATACCCGATACAGTTTCTATGGAACCTATTCTGCAGAGACAAGATAAACCACCTTTTCCTTAGAGGTTACAAAGTACTGAATCTAAACTCATGGAAGAACCCACTTTTGATATACTAGATCAGCTCAAGAATGTGCAAATTCAAATCCCTTTGTTTCAGGCTATTAAAGATGTTCCCATTTTTGGAAAAGCTATTAAAGAAGCTTTTTTGAAGAAGTCTGGATGAAAGAAAAAGGATCCCCAAACAATTCATGTCTTAGGGAAATTAGCTGATATAATGTTGGGAAATGTAGTCATTCCAAAGTATATTGACCCTGGAAGCCCTGTAGTACAGATACATATAAATGGCCAAGTTGTAAAAAATGTTTTGATTGATTTAGGAGTTGCCATTAATGTAATGACAAAGCATACTGTGGACTCCTTGAATATTTCAAACATTAGGTCTACACCCACAGTTCTGCAGCTTGCAGATAGCTCCACAGTCACACTTGATGGGATGATAGAAGATGTAATTGTCACTCTTGAATTTTGGGAGTATCCTGCTGATTTTACAGTATTATCAGTTAAGGCAACTTTAGGAGGGTATCCAGTTATCCTTGGTAGGCCATGGTTAGCAACTGCTGATGCTTTTATAGGATGTCGTTCTGGAGATATGACCATTTCTGATGGGCAGTCCACAAAGAAATTGGCTTTGTATCCGCCTGCTAAACCTCAACCAGATTTGTCCCAACCTGTTTGGCCAGATATGAGAGAAGAAACTGAAGAAGCCAATTCTTTGGCTCAATTGATGATGCTTCAAAATGATCCATTCTCTCAACTTCAAAGTGAAGATGCTTTGCTTCTTCAAATTTTGCAATTCAATCTTGATGCAGATAATTTATCTGATCCAAGTGACAGTCAGCATCAATGTTTCCTGCAGCAGCTAGATTCCGAGAGTTCATTGCTTAAACTTCCGACAATTTTTCATAACTTGCTTCCACAAGAGGTAAAAAACATTACCTGTTAATTCTATGAGTAATCTCATTAAGCAGATAGAATTGTCTCCAGATCATTGTTTGAATGTTAATAGCAAGTTGTCTCAGTCTCAAGAGGATGACTTAATAAAAATGCTACAAGAACAGCATGAAGCTTTTGAATGGGAATATGGGGACATGCAAGGAATAGATCCTCGAGTCTGTACTCATAGGATATATATCAAAGAAGATTGTTCACCAGTTACACAACATCAGAGAAGAGTAAATCCAACACTTAGAGAAATAGTGAAAAATGAACTTCAAAAGTTGCTTGATGCTGGTTTTATTTACCCAATTTCTGACAGCCAATGGGTTTCTCCATTAGTCATTGTCCCCAAGAAAGGAGGAAAATG
>VDFB02096587.1:0-52312 GCA_007258455.2 Sequoia sempervirens | reverse complement strand
GGTTTTAATATTTTTTGGCAAGGCCATATCAAATAGAATTGAAGAAGCCACAATTCAGCCATTGACACTGTTACAGGCAAGGTTCCAACCATGTTATGTTTGAATTATCTATATAATTTTTGTGGCTTTAAATGTAAAATTCTTTAGCATCAAGCATGCATTTCTTTTCAATGATTTTTTTTAGATCATGATAGAGTTTTCCTAATAGATTTAGTAATAAAATTCAGATTTTGATACAACCTTAAAATTAGTTTCTATTTTTTTCAGTTTTGATGGAATTGTTCTTTCTCCTACTTATCATTTTCTTCTTTCTCTGCTTATCATGTATGAATCTTTTTGTGAGCTCTATCATGGTATTTTTAACCATTTCTTCAATGGTGTTTTTCAACTTTATTGTTGTGTAGGGTTTCTTAGAAAAAGAAGCTTATTATTGCAATAGAGGGCAATTATCATTGAACAATTACAACTATCTGCCATTTGAAATTTTAATTATAAACTAACTGCCAAAAGGATAAGATGGAAAAGAAGCAACTACTTTGAGCTTCTTTATTGCAAATGGAAATTCTTGTTGCACCTAGCTAGGTATACTTTTCTCTCTATTTTATGCTCCATGACTAGAACACACTGAAGAGTTGTAGTTTGTGTTGTGTATGTGATAATCATTGGAATTTGTATTCATGAATGTTTCACGAGTGTTTTGGTGTTTCTATATGTCTCATACTCTTGACTTTAAACTTGCCTTCTTTCATATCTATCAACTATTTTATTGATTTTTCATTCTTAGTTTTTGTTTGGTGAAGATATTTAGGGCTTTATCTAGTGATAATTGAACTACATTTAGAAGATTATTCTTAAGATAAAAAAATAAGAGTATATTGAATTTCTTTTACCTCACCGTGCTTGGTTTTGTTGTACCCAAAATAAATTTTTGACATTTTGCTTAAATTGAGTTAAAACATGTAAAATTGTTGTCAAAAGTATGTTTTAGATCAAACAAAACATAAGGTTTTCGTGGGTTTGTGTCAAGGATGATACTTGCAAATTTTTAAAATTTTGAAAACTAGGGTTTCAAACCCCTGTTTTTAGGAAAACCCCTAAAAATAGGACCTTCCTAGAAATGATGGACATGAAGGAAAAAACACCCCTATTGGCTAGGGGCGCCCTTAATTTTGAGCCACCTAATGATGTTTTCGACAACTTCTTTCTTGAAGGAATCTATTCAACACTCTCTTAGCTTTGCGATCAATCCAACTGCATGTTCACAGGATTTGTCAAGCATTCATAAGCAAGGATCAAGGATAAAGCACTTGAAAACAAAGGTAGAATGAAGGGCATGAAGAAATGGCATTGTGTCAAGAAAGATGCATCCTCCTAGAAATAGGCACCCATCTTTTTGGGTAGTCAAATGCAGTCTACAAGCTTAGAGACCTCCAGGAAGTCCTTCTCAGTCTTGATCGATCCCGACAATGACACCATCAATGAAGACAACAAACAAATCAAACACCTAACAACAAATATCAAGCAGGGATAGTTCATGAAAGATTACAACATGAAAATAACTCATAAAAAGGTCAAAGGTGCCCCTCCAAGCAAAGGGCACCCAAGCTTTTGAAGGACCTAAATCAACTTTTGGGATTTGTGAAGCCAACCATCCTTTCTGGGATTGAGTTGGCATTCCATCCCATGTTTCAACAAGATCATCAGACTCATTAGCTAGTAGTGATCTCAGATCATAGTATGGAGGTTCAAAATGGAGGAATTAAAGAAACACTCAAGAAATTGACTAAGTCTGAAGCTAAAAGTACGCCTGCTAGGAAAAGGCATCCTTGAATTTGAAGCATCAAATTCAAGTTTTTGGATTTGCATCTCCCAAGCATAAATCTTCAGAGTTGATTCAACTTGGCAATGGAATTTTCAGCAACACCTCAAGGTCAACTGAGCAACCGGAATCAAGGATCG
This sequence comes from Sequoia sempervirens, assembly GCA_007258455.2. NCBI lineage: Eukaryota > Viridiplantae > Streptophyta > Pinopsida > Cupressales > Cupressaceae > Sequoia > Sequoia sempervirens. Next base: position 50,353 of record VDFB02096587.1, on the reverse strand, counting down.
AACAGAGGTACTTCACCATGAAAAAGAATGAAAATATCTTCAACTCCTCAACTTGGATGCCTAAAGTCAACATAGATCCAGTTGATTGAAGCTAGGCTATTTTTGAAGCCTCTCTATGTCTAAAACATCCCCAAATGGGTGGGAATAAGTGTTGTGAACTCCAAATCAGGCTAATTGACTCCTCAATCATGTGTTGCAACCCAAACTTGATGCTTGCAACTCCAAATCAATATACATCAAGCCTAGGCATCTATTATTCATTATTTCTTGTAGGTTGAAGAGCCAAGAACAAGTATTTTTCTTCTCCAACGTCTTTTGAAGATCTGACAGAGGGGTTTTCATTATTATTCATATTTTTGAAGATCGATTGCACAAAGGGACAATTTATTAGAGGTTGCATCTTCAGGCATAATTTTTCTAGAAAGACAGTTGATAAACTTCCAATCTTCTTCTTGTCTTTTTTCCTCTTTTCTTGTCTTAGATCTTCTTGCATGTCCAAGAAAACAATGGATAATCACAAATCTAACCAAATGGGTATGATCAACACAACTTTTTCAACAAAACCTACTTGTTGAATTTTTCCAAAAAATAGTAACCTTGCTGCCCCTATTTTTAGGGGATTTTGAAAAAAAATCACAAATTTAAAATCAAATGAACTAGGTTTGTTTAGCATTAAAGCACGAACAATACCCATGTGTCATATTTTTTTGGAAAAATACTTCTCGATAGGTGCAATTTTTAGGGGTTTTCAAAAAAGTTGTCTGAACAGTATCGTGTGCATAGTCAATCTTTAAGGTTTTCAGAATGTAATACTCTCGAGATGAATACAAGACCAAATCAGTCTTGCTACATGTTTTTCTAAAAACAGCTGACACTAATTTGCATCGGGCACACCTAGAGGTCGATTTGGACAAGTTAACAAGCATAGACACTCAAATCCACAAGTCTCATATGGTTTCACCTCGTATATTTGATAGCCTTCCAAGGCCAATTTAGAGGATTGATACCATTGTAATTCTACATGTGCAGCTAGTTCATGTGCATTTCTAATTGCTAGAGTGTTCATAGTAAAACTTTGTAGTTTCATCATACAACACTCTTTCATTGAGAAGAACCAAGAAAAATGTCAAAAGCACAAAGCCATAGGAGAAACATAGGACATCACTCTAGTTACAAAGCCGCCAAAGTTACCAACCAATTCCTTACCAGTATCAAACATGAAGGTGGTGACTACAAGGCAAAATAAGTCAACGACTGGCTAGATAAGCTATTGACTAGAGGTGATGAGGTGTCAAACACCTAGTTGGGATGTCCTACCCTTCAAAATAGCATTAATGGCAAACAAGAGTTAACTTGAAGCCTCATTCCAAGTTAACTCACTGTCCCACTGATCATGCATGTCAGATCCCACTAATTATGGATGTCTATTCTAGATCTCCAGTAATTGCAGATCTCTATTTTGGAGACACACTTTTGTAATTAAAGTTCACTTTAGTTTAGATTCAGTTGACTAAGGTAGACTTCCAATCAACTATTAGCTTACCTACTTGTAGAAATAAGAGCAAATCTTGTAGATTGGAAAGAACTCATTGTTAGCTCAAGGAGATTTTAGGGTTGTCTACTCCTTTGAGCTTCTATAAATAAGATCCTTTGCTCATTATTTTGTAACCTTTATTTACTACACAAAATTGTTGTTCCATTGTTGTCACAAGCTTGCAAGTGCACGTTTGGTCACTCTTGGATGAGAGTTTTTTTAGTTTGATAAGAAATTGTGTATGATTTTGTACCTTTGTTGGCCTAAACCTTTGTAATTCGTTGAGAAAGCTTGAAAAAGGAAATAAAAAGGCACATACAATTTGATCTAAATATACTTGTTCTTTCAACGTCTTGTTCTTACAATTCATTGTTTCAATCCCCCTTTGGATAGGTGTTGTTACCTCCTTGGCTATTTTGTTGTTGATGATTGTTGTTTGATGTTGTGTAATGATCTAATTTTCAGCCTACACTTTGGACAAGTGTCGTCACCTCCTTAGGAATCCTGTTAGCCAAATCATCGTTCTTTGTTGTTTCTAGTGAGTTGTATCCCAGTATATACCTCAGACATGAGTTCCTCCTTCTTGGAAATCCTTAGATCCATCTTACTATAAAGAGTGATTGCTTGCATAAAGCCTTATTCTAGCATAGATCTGAAAGTTTAGGGCTTCAGAGGCATTCTGAGATACGGTTAATTCAAGTAATTTGACCAATCAATTCCTACTCCTATGTCCTCATGCTCTATTTACCTTGAGGAGATAAGACAAATTAAAGATTAGCATAGTTGTAGTTAAGATCTACAAAAACCAAAGATAACCTTAGCTGCAATATATTGTGTTTATGCACCTTTGTGTCCTACCCGCTGAGTAAAAAAGATAGGAACCTTAAGCCTATTTTACTTTTATGCAAACATCGGAAATCAAGAGGGAGCTCCCCTCCATAATTTGAAGAGCAGTCATCACACACTGTGCATAGTTGTCCATTTCCAATAAGCACTCCAAAGGTACTAATGGAAATGCCAACAAGTTTGTATAGCCAAAATGCCATTGCCAATAACTGTTGCTACCTTATCGTCTCCAAGCTTCACTTGACTTCTCTTTGTTTCATAAATTTTGACAAATGAGTCCTTGTTTCCTATCATACAATTGGAGCATCCTGATTCAAGAAACCAAACATCATCCTGAGATTTCTTTGCCATATGACAAGAAAAAAACATATTAGATCCTGAATGCTCTCCTTAGGGATGAAATTTGCTCTTTTATTTTGTATGCAACTCTACTTGATTCTAGAATCCCTCTCAAAATGACCAAATTTGTCACAATAATAGCATTGTATATGCCTCTTATCTAAATTTCCAACAACATGACCTCGGCCTCTTCCTTCATGGATTCTCCCTCTTCCTTTTGAATAAAATGATATTTCCTCCCCTCTCTTGCAGATTTCCAGTGATGTGACTGCCTTCTCCAACTTAAGTCTTAGTTGTAAATGTTTTTTCTAAACTTTCTAGAGTTGTATCCAATCTACTTACATGAGATAACAACAATTCCGTGAGTTGGTCTAGCATTAGTGTCATAAAATTGTTACTTTATTCTATTGCAATAACCATTGAATTCCATTTTATTGGTAAGGATCTAAGTCATTTTTCATAAATTACCAAGTCTGTAATGGTCTCTCCATTGCTACTCAACTAGTTAACATTATCTTCCCATTTTCTTTCATTTGAAGATTCACAAATTCTTTCATTTATCTGTGCCTTGGTAAGAAGACTTCAAAGTGCCCCAAGCTTCCTTGGTATTTTATGTTGTGGAATTTTTTGCAAAAAATGCTAGCACGTAGGGCACTTTGGATTAACAACATGCATAAGGAATTCTTCTTCTTTTCTCTTTCTTTTCATTCCTCTCTTGTGTTATTAATGCATTCAAGTCTTAAGGATCTACGTATCCAACTTGAACAATTTCCCATGTCTCTTTAAACACCATTATTTTTTGCATTTTTATTGCCCAATAGTCATAGAGAACACTGTTGAATGGAGGAACCTACAAAAGAGAATTTTTTGATGCCATTTTTTTCTTTGTGCCCTAAGAATTTTAAAAAAATATATTTCAACAATTGAGCCATTTCAAGACATCTATAACCCAGTGCTTTGATACTAATTGAAAAGATTAAATCACTGCATATCTACTGCAACCTTCATTACTATGGTACAATAAAAAATAAGGGATTTCATAGAATTTGGGTAAAATGCATTCAACTGAAAATAAACTTCCATCACATTCATTTTTTATAATTATATTGATGCTTATTATAGATATTTAGCTTACATCGGCATAAATAAAATAAAACAAGATAACCATAATAAACAAAACTACAAATTGAACAGTGGTCAAATTGGACAGTTGTTGCTTATTTTTCTTCTAAAACCATTTAGTTAAGCATTATTTTCTCAACATTCAAGAATTAGTGAATATCCATAGTAGTCTGTAACACATTAACCAAAACCCAACTAGTCCCTGAATCCCTGCGTTCTGGGTATCACTCACACAATTCTCCAGAATTAAATTTGGAATATGGGTTTATACAAAACAACAATATTGTTTTAACATTTCTATAGTTTTCAAATTCTATACAGAAAAGAACAAAAAACTTTGGCATTTTATAAATATATATGGCACTAGTACTTTAGCCCTACTAGTCTAGTATGTTGTCAAATAGCTTGTATTTTTTAACATTTTTTTTTCTTTCTAAAGAAATTTTCCATAGTTTTGGATAGTTTTTGGCTATGCTTTCTTTACAGAACTTCCAAAATCTTAGAGGTCTCTCTACAATTTTGTAATATTTTTTCTTTATATATACTAGATGGTTTTGTTTATCGAAGGAATTGTTTCTTTTAACAAAGGAATTGTCAATGCTATTTAGTTTTCATTGTTTAGTTTGTTTGGTGAAGTGATTTAGGGATTTATCTAGTAATCAATGGCTACAAGTTTAACTAAATGTGAGGCACAAAAAGCTCTTTTTGGACCTCTATTATTCCTTGGTTTACTTGGGGAAATAATGCTTAACAAATTATGTTTTCATTTTTCCATGGGCCCTCAAGGAAAATGGCAATCCCATTGCTTTTCTTGAATCCAATTTAATAATGGATACCCCTTGTATGGTAGATTGATTGTTGAATAGTCAAAAATAGGACATGGCAAGTGCATAAAATCATATCTAACTTTTTTTGGTTTTTTTTTTGTTTAGGGCATCACATCGAATTTTTGGCTTTGTTGTTTGCAGAGGGTTTTGAAGTTTATGAAGGAAAACAACCACTCGGTCACAGGTTCAATTATGGAAACATTGATAATGCTCTTGCTAAAATGATATGACGAAGCATAACACTCCTTATAATATTTATTTGTATTGTTTCCACATTAGAATTAGTTGGAGGATTGTATTTGTTTATCGAGAATCATCATTTTAATAATATGATTCAGTTCTATGCAAAATAAAATTGTCATCTTCTATAGACATTATGCCTACATGTATTGTTTTAGACTTTCCAATTTAAACCAAGTTGAATCAAATTTTCACATCAAAGTTCATATGTGGAAATCATATTACACAAGTGGAGAGAGGTAGATGAATTGAACCAAGAATCCAATAAAAGGAAGTTAAGCATTGTTAGCAAATCTATTTTGGTTTGGATTTTTTGATTGTTTTAGATATTTCTCTAAATCTTTTTGAACACTTTGGATCTCCAATTTTTTTTCCTTTGGATTAGATTGAATTTTTCAAATTTGGCAACTATGGTATCTGTTATGAAATATTCTGCTTGTATTTTCACCATAATTTGACCAAAAAAGAAAAAATATTTGTTTTGGGACCAAATAGAAGAAAGAAAATATGTGTAGCCTTAACTCATGTTTTATTTGACAATATTAATTGCAATTATTAATAAAATCTATTGTGTTAATCAAGGTTTCTTCTTCTTAGATATTGTCAATATGGCATAGCTCCAATGAAATACAAGAACTATGTTAGAGTCCAATGATATACAAAACAATGTGTTATTTGCCATGGCGGAGGTTGTTGCTCTTGCAGAGGAGGCTATCTCTAGTCCTTTGTAGCCTATCCCTAGTACTATGCAACAACCTACCCCTAGAACTATGCAGAGGATTGATTCTAAAGAGCAAATTTTTAAATATGGCAAGAACACAATACCTCAATACTCAATGCATACACAAAAATCATGAACAAAACTATTTTTGCACACTTTGGTAGGAACTTTGTTGCTTTGTAGCTCTTGTTTATCTTGTTTACTCTTTAGTTATATTATTAACATTGGTATCACTTCAGATTATTACTAATTTACTTATTATAATTAATTGTTAGTAAATAGTTTGCAAACCCTTATTAATAATAATTAAATAATGAAATTTACTAACAATGTGAAAAAGGTAAATTGTAACCATGAAATAAATATATACAAGTAAATAGAGAAATTTACCAACAATGTGAAAATGTGAAAAGTAAATTGTAACTATAAAATAAATAATAAAGGAATTTACCAATAATGTGAAAAAGGTAACTTGTAACTATAAAATAAATAATAAAGAAAGAAATTTACCAACAATGTAGAAAGGTAAATTATAACTATAAAATAAATAATAGAGGAGGAAATTTACTAACAATGTGAAGTTTACTATTATCATGGCTTAAATGGTTGATCTAAAGATGCCATTATTATTATTGATTTATTCAATAAGCAATAATATTGTCACTACTTTTAGATTTGACTATGATTAAATAATGATATTATTAATGGGTTGTAGAATTAGTAAAAGTATTATTTTTTATAAGGTAAGCAACATTTACAGGGTGTTGTACCCTTAACACAGAGATCCACTAGGGCCAAAAAAGGTCAAGTCCAAAAAATATTAAAGACCAAGCCAAAAAGCATACACATCGAACCAACAACAAACAAACATACAACACAACAACAACAGACTAATTGGCATTTTCCCAGTTCTTAGAAAGAAGATTAACAACATCATCCCCAATCCATTCCTCACCTTCTTCAACATTCTTCTTGTCCATTTCATCCTTCATCAAAACAAAAAGGGTGTTGGTAACACAGTGGACCAACTTGACAATGAAATGGGTCAAGCCACAAAATTTCTTGTCCATCTTTTCCATTCTTTCCTGTAGCACATAAAGCTCCACCCCATAATCCACAACCTTCACAGTATCAACACACTCCACATCCAACAATTTCAAGGACTGGGAAGCCAAGTTCTCCTTATGCACTTTGTTAATATTAGGAATGGTGTGGGGCCCTCCAATATACTCCTCCTCCTCTTCCCCAGACTCCTCGTCCCTACAATCTTTGATGTCGGACTGCTCCTCTTCCAGATCCAATTTATTTACTTGCACTTTCTTATTATTCTTAGCCAACCTACCAGACCTCCTGATGATGGTATCGCCACCAGTCACCACCGTAGTCATGACCACCATGTCCCCTTTAGAATCCCTACCCACAACATTTTTACCTTTGTTGTCCTTGGTCAGAGGCTCCATCAAATCCTTTGCATCATCCTTACCTTTCTTCTTTGGGGTAGGTTTGCAGATAGTCTTGGCAGGGGTCGACTTGAGCTCACAAAGACTAGCCACAAAATTAGTCTAGACAATTCCCACATTCCCCTTAAGCTTCTTAGGAACAGGTTTAGGCTTATGAGTGTCAACTAGGACTAGATGGGTTTTCTTGATGGGACATTTGGACTCAGCTGGGGATAAATTGGTCACAGCAGCAGGTTCAATTTCCTCAACACAAACAACAGAAATGGGTTTGGGCGGGCATAATGCAAGATGGAAGTGGTAGAGCCTCATGATGAGGCCTTAGTGAAGCGACAAGGGAGGAGTATCTTCAGGGTTTGGGCCAGCAACCTCAATGCATTTTTCAATAGAGTTCTCTAAATCCTTAAGAAGGAAAAAAGGAAAGCTTAACAAAATGTTATGCCAAAGGTGATTTAAAAGAGGGAAGTGGTAGAAATAGTAGGTTTTGTATCTACCTTCCAAGGTCATGTACTTCATTAGGGCAAGGAAGACTTGGTCCCAAGGCTACGGAAGAGCCTCTCTCAAACCTTGACTAGTTACATACTACCTTCTCATTCCCCACAAAGAAAGCATTTAGAATTTCATTATCTTGGACCTTTGTATGCTTCAAGTACTTCTTACCAGTACTCAGCAGCCTCGTCGCTTGCACTATCACTTCCTCATTCAATTCAAAGGAAATATTTCCCATTGTCAATCTTCTATCTTTCCAAGAGTTAGCAAACTACATAGATAAATTAGAGTCGTGACCCACCAGACTTTTCATCAAGGAAGCCAAACCACCTTCAACACATATGTACCACACCAACGGATCTTTGCAAAAATTTCCATAGTTGTCAAGCTCCTTTCACACCTTATTGCCACCCATAATGTCTCTCTACACACAAAATAACCAAAAAACCTATGAGAGAAAAAGGTTAGAGAAAATGGTTAAGTGAAAGGTCACCTGCACACTTAGGATTTTAAGCCATACAATGTAGCCTTAGAAGGAAAGATGGCCACAAATCCAAATTTAGAAACACCTAAGATCCCAACCTTTAGAAGAGGAGACAAAATAGCAAAATGGATAGAACCAATTAGGAGCTTTATCTCATAATTATTAGTCACATCAATATTAAAATAAAAAAACTTCATGGATATACGATAGCTTAGCGCAATCCCCAAAAGGAAATTATGTAAGGTATGACCCAACTTGGCCTTAACCACAAAGTACCCACCATAATTCCACAAGATGGCCTTTTTAAAAAAGGACTCTACCCCATTATTCAAATTATGCCACTTGTAGGACACCTCAGCATTTAGACTTGTCCACATAGCCCATAAGACAAGAATGTGGACCCCCCATAGAGCCCATTAAAATGCATGATTAGTTATTATCATGGATCAAGTAAGGGCTTTTCTCCTTTAGGATTAAACCTTGAATACCTAGTGGTAGGTTCCCCAAATTATGCTAGCACTTAGAGATTTTCCAATGTGTGCCAAAGTTGGCTAAAGCATTAGCCACTTGATTTCCCTCCCGGTAAATGTGGGTAGCAATCTTCAAATTCAACTTAGACACAAAGAGCCTTATGTCTAATAAAATGTCTTCAGTACTATACCCCAGTAATCTACCAAAGTTAACAACATTAATAATAGACTTAGAATCACCTTCGATATGAAGGTTCTCAATCCCCAGAGAAACAACTAACTGGATGCCCTTTAGTAGCGCTCTAGCTTCCACAATCATAGAAGATTGGATGCCAATCCCTCCTCAGTAACCAGCCACAAAATTTCCTTTGCAATCTTTGATAACACCTCCTATGCTAGCTCTACCCAGGTTTCCTTTGGCTGCCCCATCAAAATTAAGTTTATACCAACCACTGTCTAAAGGCTTCTAGACAATGTCTCTTCTAGCCAGGGATCTAGAGTTGTCATAAGATTTGGCATCCAGGTTTTGATGCCAAGCTTTGGCCATAATAATTTCCCTCTTAGTCAGATCTTTATCCAGGGTTTTCTCTTTGAAAAGAAATTTTTTTTCGACAATGAGCTAAGAACCAATACCAAAAACCTCCTTCAGACTCATCTCAATGTTCCTAAAAAATCCTATTGTTTCTCTCTTTCCATAAGCACCAACAAATAAAGGGGGGAACCTGGTTCCAAATTTCACAAGGTAAGGGGTGGATGAATGGTCCATTCTAGCTCAAGGTAAAGGATTTAATATCCTTACACATAGTCCATTGAATTCCCAAACACTCTAAAGCTAGCTCCCACACACCAATAGTAAATGGGTAGTGTAACAGCAAGTGGTCCACCGATTCTTCATTGCACTTGCATAAAAAACATTTGTTGGGGATCTAGAATCTCCTTTTCCTCAAATTTTCCTAAGAATCTTGTTATGGTAGGCAGTCCACCAAAAGAAGTTAACTTTTGGGATTATGTGTCGATTCCAAACCCTCTTCCAAAGGTCAAGGACAACACCCTGGTCCATCAATAGTTTGTAAGCCGATTTAACTGAAAGATCACCCTGCTTATCATGAGTCTAGAAAAATTCATCCCCCATGTTGGTTGAAGGAAGTCCAGTAAGGGAGAGCAACTCCTATAGGGACTAGGCAAGGAGACTCAGTTTAGGGGATAAAGGTCAATAAAGGGCCAAATCATTCCACTGTCTAGCTCCATGTGGGCCAAGGAGGTAATCACTAACATAAACACCAAAGAACCATTGTGCCAACCTCATAAGATTCCTAAATTTAGAGTTTTCTAGAGGGGTATCAAGTAACTAGGGGTCCTCCCAAAATCGATTTTATTACCATTACCAATCTTCCATTTCATCCCATTCCTAATTAGACCCTACAAACTGCAAATTCTCCTATAGGCCAAGGAACTCAAAGGGTGAACCTCTGAGAGACAGTCAATCAAAAGTCTATTTTGAAGATACTTAGCATTCATAATCAAAAGTTTGTTTTGAAGATACTTAGCATTCATAATCTTGCACCAATCCTTTCTATTCCTTAGTTGGTCTCAACCCACTTTGGCCATCAAAGCCTAAGGTATTAGAGATAGTCCTAATCCCAAGCCCACCACAATGTTTAGATTGACAGACTTTGTCCCATTTAACCAAAGAAATTTTCTTCCTTTCCTCAGTCCCCGACTAGAGGAAATTCCTTTGAATTTTCTCAATTTCTTAGCTATATATTTTGGGATCTTGAATATGGAGAGGAAGTAGACATGGATACCTTGAAGAGCAATAGATAGGAGTTGTAGTTTACTGGCATGGATAAGGATGGAGCCTTTCCACCCAACCAACTTTCTTTGGATCCTTTCAAGGATCGAATTTCAAAAGTCAGGAGTGCAGTAAGGGGTAAACCAAGATAAATTGAAGGAAGAGAACCACTTGTACATCATAGGACAGTAATCACTTGAGCTTGTAGGTTAGGAGTGTTGTTGAAGAAGTAAATCATACTTTTATTATAGTTAATACACTGCCTAGAACAAGCAACGTAGCTATTGAGACAATTTTTCCATTTTTTGGCTTCAATCACAGAGGCTTTCCCAAATAGGAAAGTATCATCCACAAATTGTTGGATCATAATCAAATCTAAAGAAGAGGTAGCCTTGATTCCCTTAATAGACCCTTTCGACAGTAGATTAGAAAAGCTCCTGCTCAAGACATCCACAATCATGATAAACAAATAGGGTGAAAGGGGATCACCTTGTCTGATACCTCTCCCAACATTAAAGAACCCAAAAATATTCTCATTAACCAGAACATAGTACTTTACCATAGTTACACATTCCATTATGAGTTTGACCACAGATTGGTCAAACCCAAACTTAGCTAAGACTTTAGGGATAAAGTCCCAAATCACCTTATCATAAGCTTTTGAAATATCTAATTTAAGGGCCATACAAGCATTGTTGCATCTATCCATGGAATGGAGTAATTCATGAGTGGTTATGGTAGCATCAAGGATATGACGACTAGGCACAAACCCTTTTTGAGTAGGGTTGATAAGTTTTTCAAGGAGAGGTTTGATGTAGTTCACTAAAAGTTTAGAGAGGATTTTATAACAGGTATTGCAAAGGCTGATGGGATGGAAATCAGTCATAGACTGGGGATCAACAATCTTGTGAATTAAGGCAATAAAGGTGTGGTTACGTTGTTTGAGAATCTTATTAGATTTGAAAAAATCACAAGCAGCTAAGACGAGGTCCCCACCAACAATCTCCCAAAAAATATAGAAGGCGGCTGGTGGAAAACCATCTAGGAAAGGTGCTTTGTAAGCCCCCATACTAAAAGTATCCAACTTGACCTCCTTAGGAGTGACAAAACTAAGGATCCCAAGGTTATCATTTTTGGAAATGATGGTCGAGAGAGGGTCCAGCAGCAGATTGTCCAAAGCTAGATTAGGAGCCTCAACAAGGACCAAATAAGCCTTCAAAAAATAGTTCACAGCCAAGAGACTAATCTAGGTGGGTGTATTGATCACAACCCCTTGCTCATTATGAAATTTAGTCATCTGATTCATATTCTTATGTTTAATGGAAGAAACGTGAAAAAAGGATCTATTCTTGTCACCTTCTTTCAGCTATTGGACCTTGGATTTTTGTTTCTAGAAAATTTCATCTTTCCTTATAATTTTCTCCCACTCCCTTTGGCTCTCTTTTTCTTGGTTGCAAGTAGGTAGAATGACAACCCTCTCCATTTCTTTTGTATAATTTTCAATTTATCCCCAACAATTCTTTTTTTTCTGGAAAATGTCCCCAAAAACTCTTTTGTTCCAACCTTTCACCATACATTTGATATGTTTAAGTTTAAAAAAGATCTTGAACATGAGGGAACCATGAACAAGAATATTCCACCATTCAACAAATTTGTTCTTGAAGTCAGGGTGGGAATTCCACATTATCTCAAACTAGAAAGGGAATAGTCCAACATTAGAATGGTCATTCAAGATCAGCAGCAGAGGATTGTGATTCGACACCGTCCTGGATAGAGCTTGAAGATTGGCACTAAGCAAGTTGGTCCAATTACTAAGGAAAAGGAATCTATCTAATCTTACTTGAATTAAGTCCTCCCCAAGATGCTTGTTGGTCCAAGTAAAACCTTGGCACAATAAGTCAATGTCAATCAGGCCAATAAAACTCAAAAGGTTTTCCAAATCTGCCACGCTATCAAAATAATCCACCAGCCCACCACTTTTATTTGATGGATATAAGGGGGAGTTGAAATCCCCAGCCACCAACCATCGAGAACCGCTATTATTTTTAACCCAACTTGAAAGATCCTACCATAAGGCATTCCTAGCATTTCTCTGGTTGGGACCATAGACATTGATAAGCAACCAAGAGCCACCTAGGTAAGAAAAGGAAAATCCCACACTACTCCGACAATGGAATAATTTTGAGCCATTAAACCTAGAGGGGTTCCATAGCACAACAAGACCACTTGACGCCCCTTCAGCATCACTATAGGAGTAAGTGGCACCCTGCCATAAATACTTAGCAATATTGTCAAAATTAGCTTTCTTCATCTTGGTTTCTTGTAATAGTAATACATCAATCTTATATTCTAATACATAGTTCTTCAGAGCAAGTTGCTTATGACAAGTGTTCATCCCTTGCACATTCCATGACATGACCTTGATTTTTGACCCTTCTTGGAGGACACTTCCAATGTCCTTTGTTTACCAATGGCTATCTCATTTGTAGTCTCTCTCAACCTATCTTGTCTCTGGATGGATATTCTAGGTTTGGAGTCACCTCCCACATCTGCCTTCTTCCTCCCTCTTTTCTTTGGGGTTATCTAGTTATCCTCTTCTACATCTTTCCCCCGATTCAATCCCTTTGAATTAAAAACTTTTTCTTCAATAACTCCAATACCCTCATCCTCCCAAATTTTTCCCTCTTCACCCATAGTCTCACTAGTCCCAGCAGATCCCACCTCCAATAGGGAGCCACCTAATAACTCATCCCCCCAAGAGTTGGGCCAGAGGATAGAGCATTGACATCCAAATCTTATCAACTACCTCCTTCTTATTCAAAGTAGGAATAACAAGGCTCGAAGCTAGATCTACACTAGATATATCCATCCCACTAAGAGGATCCCCAAAGTTTGGGTTTTCAACCAAAACTGGTGAGGCGGACTTCGCCAAAGAGTCACCATCCTTTAGAATGTTATTTTCCAAAGGAGGGTGAGCATTTGCAACATAGTCCCCCAAGTTAGGCTCTCGATTAATGGAATATTTACAGTCAAAGATGAGGTGGCCAGGTTTAGCACACTTCTAATAGTAAACAAAAACATTTTCATAGCAAATTGGTTGGACCTAGGTACCAAACTTAGAGCATAGCTTCACAAAATTAGGAAGTGTCTTATTCACACTAATATTCACACAAAAGTGGGAAAACACTAACCTAGATTTGGATGTGGTGATGGAGTCTGAAGTAATGAATTGGCCCAAGAAATCCCCAATGCTTTTGAAAATGGATTTGTCCCAGTATTCCAAGGGAAACCCAAGCAGAGGAAGCCAAACCAACACCAATTTATTTAGATCCAATACAGGGTCAAACCTTGGCTTCTAGCAGAATAATGCCAAACTGTGCTTTCCATACACCTACTTAAGGCCCAGAAGAGAGTACCACAACCAAGTACTTTGAGGCCTTGAATTTGAAAAGGAAGAGACCACCCAACATTATGTAGATGTCCACACTTCCTTTGAGGCACCATTTAGCAGCAACCCATCTTCAGACCATATCCATAAAAGGGATGGAAAGAGAGAAAATGACCCACAACTGCATTATCCATGGAGGAGAGAATCCTATCACTAATTGTATTAGAGATAGTGAAATCCGTTCCTAAAGCTTTGAATTCCTCTTCAAAAAGAGGTGAAGGGTTTGAGCTATGTTTACCATTGGTTGGCACATCCATCCAACCTTTAGTTTCCAGAAGAATCTTGACCACCAACACTTCCACACTAGATAAGACCAGAGTCATGGGTGACTCCAATTGACCCGCAATCAAAGGATCGAGTCCTCTAGGAGTGGCTCCTGAGGGACATGAGTCTGCATGTGATAGGGTAAGACTTGGTTTAGGAGGGGATAGAGGGGGACCATGGGGTACCCCTAGGGAAAAATCCACCATGTGCATAGGTTGTTCAAATGCAGACAGAGGAGAGAGAAGCATAGTAATAGTGTAAAAAGGATACAAATATTATGAATAATTTATTGTTATATGTGTATATTAACAACTTATTATTCATAAGGAAAATCTTGGTGGTTAAAAATGATAATAGGAAAAAAAAACCAATTCTTGAGTATTACTAACCTTAGTTTAATGGTGAGTGGTTAACCTAGTCCAACCTAAAGTTTAGAAACAACTATGACATGTCATAGTACATGTGTGAAGGTTACCTATGTAACTACTCTTACTAATTCTCTTTCCTCGCTTTCGAGTGACACAACTATGAAAAAGTTGCAAGAGCAACTAGTTCAATATGTATTCATACTATGCTCATGCACAGTTGCTAATCAATAGTGATTTCATGTCGCATTTAAAAAAAATGGTTGTGTTTTTGCACAGTGTGTAAAGTTTGAGGGCATGACAGTATGTATGTATATATGTATGTATATATGTATGCATGTATGTATGTATGTATGTATGTATGTATATGTTTGTATGTATATGAATATGTCCACTATGTATGAATGTTTGAAGATTGGGTTGGAAACTAGACACAAAATAATGCATCTTAATTTTTTATTACTCTATATGTGTGTGTGTATCTATACATATATATACATACATCTATATATATGTATCTATGCATATGTATGTATATATATGTATATTTGTATATATGTATTTATCTATATATATGTATCTATATCTATATCAATATATATAAATGCAGGAGTTCAAGATTTGCAAATTTAACTATTAACACCATTCAGTGTAGATACCTGCACAAATAAATAATGGTGTAAGGCTCCCCTAATAAACATCAAATCCAAATATAATGTAGAATTCAATCATTTCACCATAAAAAAACCTATGTAAATGGTAACTAAAAATTCAAATGATCAGATCATCCCCAAATAAATTAAAATTTGAAACACAACAACCAAATTTAATGCATTCAGAATTTTAATTATTTTATAAGAGGGAAAGTAGCCAACAACAATCTCAATTATTCTCCTATGTTAATATCCTCTGCATACTAAAGAGCATTGATTGGCATCCTTTGCACATTCCTCAAATATCCATGCATGATGAAAAATATTGAAAACAGTCATATTATGGTGGGAATTGTTTCAAATGTATGACATGAGAAATGTTGAAAACAATAAAAAAATTGTGGTAAATACTGCACTAATTTGACCAAAGGCAGAAAATGCACATGGCATTGTGGACATTGGACATTACTTATGTGAATATATATATATATATATATATCACTGCTCATAAATCAACAGACACAAACAAATTTATTTGTTCATATATGTGTGTGTGTGTTTGTGTATATACGTGTGTGTGTGTGTATGTATGTATATGTTTTGCACCTGCAAATATTAAGTTGTTTTACTTGTTTAATTATGTGTTGTTGTACATGCAGTATTGTTAAGGTCCTTTGATGTTTTTCCTTACTACCTTAGTTGTAAATTTTTTCATGTAGGCATGAGAGAGCACTGAGAGGTGATGTGACAATGTTGATGGTAGGCAATTCAATGAATGTGTTTGTTAACACACCATATTATTTGGGATATTTTATTCATATGGTTGTTACTATGAGTTGTATAATGCAATAGTATATCCATTAACCACTATGTCATTATAGTTTTTTCATTAAGTATTGTTACATTATTGTTGATGTATGTTTGTTACTTCTCAATTTTATATGTTGTGGTAAGCATTTGAAGAGCGTTGGGAGGTTCATAGAGCATTTCAAATTGTAACCAAACATTTCAGGTAAAGTCTTTCAAGATTTTACTTTGGAAATGACTCGATAGACATAATGTACACTTATGTTTACAAATACACATACATATACATACATATGGATTTATTTATGGATATGTTCCATGTACTCTTGTAGGAAAGCATCCACTCATTGCATTTGCATTTACATTTTCAAATACGCATACATATACATATATACATACATACATACACGCATATGTATGTATGATGTGTATGTCATTTATACATACATACATACATACATACATATGTATGTATGTATGTATATATGCCATTTATACTTAGTGTTCATATGTAGTCTTTTGTGTTCAGTTGACAATGAAAACTTTAGACATTCATATGTAGTGGACATATGTGTGTGTGTGTGTACACACACACACACACATATATATATGAATAGTAATACAAATTAATATTCTTCTATGTTCAGTTACCAATTGAAACTTCACACATTCATGCACAATGGACAAATAAATATATATGTGTGTGTGTGTGCGTGTGTGGATATATGAAATCTGCATATGTATTTGTATATATGTATAGATATAAACTATAAAGTATTCCATGTACTACCTCTTCACCACCATGGATGCATGCAATAACATTACAAGTCTAATTGCATAAAACTATCATGATAGAAACAAACTTGAAAAATATATTGAAAATTGTCAAATACATATATTGTATAGTCAGACAAATAGACTTGAACAAAGTTGTAAATACAAAAGTAGGGCACAATGAAGTTTTATAGTTTTCAAAAAAGATATAGCATGAACCATCCTAATCAGATATCCATAGATCAAGGAAAAGAACCTTGTCCTTCATGTTGGGTATCACCTGACTCATTTCCAACTAGAGATGATGTTAGTGGTTGTGGATTATTTTGTAAGGAACTTGTTATACGAGCAAGAAATGCATGATTAGCCTCTGAATTCAACTATAACTATTTAGAGAAGCCAAGGGAAGACCCATCTTGTAGGATGCTAAGAGAAGAAAAGGTTGGAGACACAATGTTGAACATGTCCATTAAAATGGGATGTTGTGGTGGAAGAGGATTCGTTGGTGTACTCCTACATTTGTTTCTTCGTGATATTTTTGCCTACTTTTGAGTAGCCTTCAGTTTTCAAGCAATATTTGCCTACTCCCTTTAAATCTCCCTCTCTTGTCGTTGAGTGCACTTGTTTTCTACCATTTATTTTTTTTTGCAAGTCATTGCAATCTTAATGTCTCCCTCTCTACCTGGTTTGCTTCTCTTTTTTCCTTGCTTTCTCTCATCTACTCCCTTTTCCTTTGTTGTAATTCTTTATTTCTTTATTTTTGTGTCTCTTGTTCATTCAACATATTAATGTACACATCTAAAGTTAAAATATGTGATTACCTACTTATACATAGCACCCTAGACCAACATTTATGTGATGATTGTTGCACCCTTTGCATGGGAAGTTACATAAATTTATTGTTTGTGGTCTTTGGTTGATGGTCATTAACTTGTGTGCATGCCACAAAGTCAACTTCTTAGTTGTTTACAACATTTCCATCTTCACATTCTACTCCATCATTTGCATCCCAATTTTTTGTATTTATGAAGTAGTGGATGACATCTTGTGGATCAATATGTGGTGGTGATGGCATGGAGATACTTTCATCCACTTCACTGAAATTCAAATGCACCCCTAGGTTTAAAGCTACATATTTAAACCACCTTGATTGGCTTGTATGTGACAGTAGACTCAAACCTTCTTCATTGTCTACAACCTCATTGTGGGTAGTTTGAACAGTAGGGATTTCACTATCATGCAGTTCAACATCATTATTTTGTGTGCAATGTCCTTCCAAGTTTTTTTTTTGCATTTGGGGTATTTCTTACATTGAATTTTTGCACAAACTCATCAATTTGATCTTCATTAAAACCAAATAGCCTCAAACAAGCTTTCATTGCAATAAACTATGCATCATCCTTGACTATCATGATATCACTTTCTACTGCAATAGTGGTTGGTTTTTGTTCAACTATGAAGGCTTCACTTGACCTCATATCCTTGTCAAGTGTAGTTTGATTCAATGACTAAATTCTTGTTCTTCAAAATTATCCACTTATAATATTGTACATATTTAATACTTGTATAAATTCCTTGCTAGCAAGAGTTGCCAACTCTTCCCTTCCAATTTCAATTTGAGGGTAGATAGAAATCCATAGAATCCTTTGTTGTTTGAAGTAATTCATGAAGAGACAAAATACACTAACATCTAAGGGTTGCAACTTGTGGTTGGTATGTGAAGGTAGCGTGAGAAAGTATATGCCTATACACATTGCTTCTTCAATTGTCTTGAAGACCACATGGCTAACATGACCATCAAAGATAAGGAGTTCTTTATTTTTTGATGAAAGTGTGCTGATGATTGATGCAACAAAGTGTTCAAATACAATTGACAAACAATTCTTTTTTCATCCATGTATGCTCTTGGGCTACCATACATGCCCTAACTCACAGCTAGCAATGCAAATTTTCATGTGTCTTTTGGACTTTAACAAGTAAAAACCAGATATAACACGTCTTGTTGCATTAACACAAGCTAACATAGTGATCCACTCTTTGCTTTTTGAGATTAAATGTGGTACACATCTTAACCCCATGCAATAACCTGCATTCCACAGTTTCTACCAACCTGCACACTTGTTTTATGGTTTTATTACAGTTCCATATATTACTTGACCCATACTTGTGCTCCTTATACATCTTCTCCAAGTTGTAATAAAAAGATGAGACTATGGAGGGCCATGACAATAGCTATGATTGTGTCCACTCCTTCTACAATCCTAATTATCAAATCAGGATTCCTTTGTCAAAAACCAACCCACCATGACCTCCTTGACATCCCATTCGTGAATGGGTTTGGTCTTGATTCAATCATTTGGGTTATCGTTGATTTTAGTTGAAATATTTTAAGGCCATGACCAATATCAGCCATGACCTTGCACCATTCCACTACTTCAACTTTTTTTTTTAGAAAGGATGGTCCATGGCCCCTTCCTTTGGGTGGTTGTAACTCCATTAAGCCATGCCCTCAAACTGCTAGGCAAGATTCCCAACTTGATTGTTGCACCCCTAATTAAGATATGCTTATCCTTGACATCTAATACAACACTTTCCATGTCATACATAGACCAATGTGTTGTCAGGATATTTGGGACCTCAAGTGCACACCAACTAATGCACGAACATGAACAAGTTGTTCTAAACTTGATTGATTATTCTAAATAGAGGGTTCAAAACCTAGATGTTCAATTCTATGCTCTCCATTTTCTGAAATTACATCTTCATGGATGTGGATTGCTGACTCTTCCTCAACAAACTATGGAATATTGAACATGATGCCACAATAACTCTAATTGTGTGTCTTCCACTCAATATTTTTCCCTTCTTCCCTTGTGCCATGATTTTCAGTGAACCTATATGTTGAGAAAATAATAACAATACTATCTTATGTTATACTTGTCAGAAAACATTAATATTTTGGAAAATAACAAAGACAAAAAATAGAAATAGTCAAGAAAGAATCAATATATTTGCAAATAACAAAAACCATAAAAAAAACAATGTCAAATAAGCATGTATATATACAAATGAACAAACCCCTAGACTCAAGAGTACCATTATGTGCAAAATGAAAGGAGAAACAATAGGTTGACGTTACCTGAAAGCATGGAGACTATCTTACTTATATATGCCATGGTGGAGACATCATTTGACAAACAATGATGTATGATGAGAAATGATGAAATTGGTTAAGAATTCAAATAGGGGTTTTGGATTGTTGGAGGTGTGTGAATTTACTTCTTAATATATGTTACAATTAAAAGTTACAAAGCTCCTTTTATATGTGTGTGTTGCTCTATTGTATGTGTAATGGAAAGTAGACATAAACTAACACAATTTACCTAAAATGTGTGCTACTATGTTCTTATGGACAACAAAAAGGAGAGTAATTTAAACACATGTAAGCAAATATAGACATGGATTTTCAGATATATGCCCAAAAATGCAAGGGTTTTTTTTAAAAACCCATACAAGTTTAGGGCTTCATGATAATAATTCCTTAGTTAGACAAATACATGAATTTTTGCAAACATGGAATCAAAATAAGTGGTTCAAAGACATGAGTACTTGGGAAAAATATATTCACGAGCATCAATTTGTGCAAAATGAAAGGATAAATGATAGGTTGATGTTACCTCAAACCATGAAGAGTATCACATGATGGAGATGTCATGATAAAAAATGATGAAACTAGTCAAAAAGGTGTTTCAATATAGCACATAATCAAACATAATCGATTTTTATAAATGAAGATGTAAGCTGTTGTGTTCTGTTTGCAATCCAAATTTGAGAGATATAGAGTTTCATGATTGTAAAGATTAAAAAAACTAAAATAAATATATATACATGTGTATGTATAGATATACATGTATATATATGTATATATCTGTGTGTATTTATATGTATACATATATATACATATACATGTAGACATTGAATATATATCTTTTTGTGAACATTTAAATAATGAAAATGTAAGTTGTTAAGTAAAAAATAAAAGTTGCAAAGTTCATCCTATATATGTATGTTGTTCTATTATATATGTAATGGAAAGTAGACAAATACTAACACAATTTACATGGAAAGTTCCAAGGGATAAATGGAGATGTAGGTATGCTACCGTGTTCAATTGTCAATCCAAACTTAAGAGAAACATACATAGTTTCATGATTATATAGTTATGTATACGTACATGTATGTGTGTGTATATATATATATATTTTGCTCTTGGAAAATTCACCACCAACAAATTCACTTCCAACAATTCATCGCCATGACAAATTCATCTCATGGAAAATTCACCACCAACAATTCATATCATATTGCTAGCGGCGAATTTTCCACGAGATGAATTTATCTTGGCAATGAATTGTTAGAGGTGAATTTGTTGGCGGTGAATTTTCCTAAAGCCTATATATTTATATGTATGTATGTATATATGTATTTATATGTATGTATGTATATGTATATTCGTGTGTATATATATGTGTTTATGTCTTGTATATATATATATGTTGTGTACACTTTTATGAATATAAAGGAGGCTTCTATGAATTAAAACTGAGATAAGTATAAAGGAGGTTTCTATGAATTAATTGAGATATATATATAGGAGATTTCTATGAGTTAATCGACAAAAATAATATCTGGTTTCATAAATATAAAGGATTCTTTTATGAATTAATTGAGAAATACATACCCAATTTCATGTCTACTAAGGAGGCTCCTAAGAATTAACCAAAAAGAGTAAATAAACACACAATTTACTGAATTTGTAAATTGGGTTTCTAAGGAATAACTCATGAGAAAAAAGACCCTCATTTATTTATAACATTTAAATAGACACTTTATGAATACAACTGTTAAACACACACTTCATAAAAGTAACTTTCAAAGGCTATACCAACCTGAAAAATATGTGGATATTTCAAGAATGTGTAGATGATGCTTGCCAATACTTTGTAGTATGCAGAGGATATTACAGGGGAAAATAATTGAGATTGCCACTAATTACTTTCTTTCTTATAAAATAATTCAAATCTGACAATTGAATGCATTGAATTTGGTTGTTGTGTTTCAAATTTGAATTTGTTTAGGGATGATCTGATCATTTGAATTTGTAGTTGCTATCTACGTATGTTTTTATGGTGAAATGATTGAATTCTACATTATATTTGGATTTGATGTTTATTAGGGGAGCTTTATACTATTATTTATTTATGCAAGTACCTACATAGAATGGAGTAAATACATGTACATGAGATGGTGAATGTTGAAGACTCTGCATTTGACAACCCATAAAGCTGATAAGATTTTCTCATTATGTCATTTGAAGCACCAATAAGTATGCATATGTATTTGTGAATATGATATGTAATGAGTCTGACACCCTTTGCAAGTGGGGGTATTTATAATAATAAAAGATTATTATAAATTGTAAATGTGGGTTTTTGGGAGAAACTTGTCTTATATTGTAAATGCAAATGTGTGTGTAGTTGACTACATACGTTGGTCAACTACACATTGACATATGAACATGTATTGGTGCTTTTACAACATGTTATTAGATTTTTTAAAGTTTTTAGTGGATCAAATGCAAATGTTTTTTAAGAGGTAAATTAACAAAGAGTGAAAGGGGATGGTAATTAGGGGAGAGGGGCCACTAGTCGTGCAGGCTAACTTTGTCAACATGTAGCGATTGACTAGAATATCGTATAACCTTTATTTTTTTTTTGAAATATGGACTAGCCTCTTATCTATGTATAACTAAGGTTTGGAGTGTGACTTATCATGCAACTCACCACATCAACACATCTATTGAGAAGTGTCTAAAACTTGACTTTTTAAAGATTCGACCAAAATTAATCATGGGACCCCTAATAGTTGATAAAAAAAAATCATTTGTTGCTTGTATAATATAATATTTTTATTTACTATAAAACTAATATGCAACCTAAATGGACTAAATACTTATTGGTAACCATAAATTTTTGATATCTTTAGCTTTTATATTCAACACATATGGACAAATAGTTAAACACAAAAATACTATTTGTTGTTATAAAAACAACACATACTTATTAATAATATTTTACATAGTTTATTTAATAGTTGGTAAGATTTTCAAAGCTTATTAAATAAATGTGAGTACACTCAATGCATATTTTATATTTGTTTACCAATGTGTATTAAATATCACAATAAAATTTATCTATCTATAATAAATATCAATTTTTTTTATCTATCTACAATTAATATTTCAATAAAATCTACTTAGAAATATACATGTAATAATATAATTTAGGAAGGCAATATTAATTAAATAATAATAACATTATACAACAACAAACAATCATATTACACCCCTAGCTTATATTAATCAAATGTTTAAAACAACCAAACACACCCATATGAATTTTTATTTTTGAACATTAATCAAATTTAATAATAACATTATACCATAACAAACAATCACATTACACCCCTAGTTGCTTATTAACTAAATGTTTAAAACAACAAGCACACCCCACACGATTTTTTTAAATTTTTGCAACATTAATCAACTATAATAATAACATTATACAACAACAAACAATCACATTACACTCCTAGCTACTTCTATTAACTAAATGATTAAAACAACCAAACACACTCCACAATGGGCACGCAAATACGTCTCTTGTTTAAAATACAACTTATATCAAACAAAAATGGACCAATAGTTGAACACTAAAACATTTTGAAAATCTTTCACATTTAATGCGAAAATACACGGTATTATTGTGCTCACCTTTTATATTTGTGACAGGACAAATTATGAATATAAAATACTTCAATGTTTGTACATTGTTATCCCAATAGTTGTACACATAAGAATAATATTTTTTCACTATGATAACAATACTTGTTTAAAAAAATGTCTTATTATTAAATGGGCATTTTATTTTTTAAATGACACTTATAGTGCGTAGTTATGATATTTTATTTGAGACAAAAACATATTTATTTTACTTTTTTGTGAATGTATTTATGTTTTTTTCATATAACATTAAGAGGTTCTTATGTGTTTATTGTGTTCAAGTATGGGTCCATTTTTTATCAACATTGGGTTATTTTTTATTTACATTTGAACTATTTATTTATAATATATAGTATAAATATGTGGTAAGACTATATATTATAATCACAATTGACTGCATGACTATTGAACCCTGCACAACTACTGATCCGTCTCCCCTAGACCCCTTCCCTATATGTAATGTTAAAGATCAACTTTTAATGAAATACTATAGAGATCAACAAAACCTCTCAAAAGTTAAATCAAATCAATTCGTATTTGTCTAGGTACCTCCAAATAGATTTTGGAAAGAGATTTTAACTTTAAATGGCAGGGGAATTTGACAACACTATTGTTCAAAATTTCCATTAACATATTAGGCTATCCCATTTTGAAGATAATTACCAGGAGCCAACTTGGCAGCGCGAAACAGGGTTTGAAATTTTTGGACTTGGAAATCCACTTAAAAAGCCTATCAACTATATTCCACACACAAAAAGGGCAAAACTCTCTGTATTTCAGATTACAATCCTCTTGTTGCAGCAGCTGCCCGAACACAATGTTGTGCCGCAAAATGTTTGTTATGTCATTCCATTTGCGCAAACATTTTGTCATGTCATTCCATTTGCGCAATCTGTACTCAAACCTTGTCAGTACCGATGCTTATTCTCAGAACCTCTTTTCACACTTCGCTTCCACCAAATTTAACATTTCTGTGGCTGATATCACTCGGATGTTTAAACGGGCCCCTTACTTGCAGAGGCTTCAAACTCTCGAAAAAGTCGAGCAGTTTATTGATATGTTGAACAGATACGGCTGCTCTGAAGTCCAAATTGCCAAGATAATGAGGACACGTCCAAAAATAATCAGCACAAGTGCAGAAAGAATATTGGAACCCAAAATCAAACTGCTGGAAGATTTCGGCTTTCAGGGTAAAAGTCTGGCCAAGCTTTTGGCGAGCAATCCACAAATCTTGAGCGCCAGCCTCGAGAACTACCTTCTTCCCCAGATGGAGTTTCTTAAGAATTTATTTGAGTCCCAGGATTTCCTCATCAAATCTCTGCTCAGAAATCCCGTCATTTTGAACTATAGCCTAGAGAAGACCCTGAAGCCCTCGGTTGCTTTCTGGAAGGAATGGGGTTTTCACGGGACGGAGCTCTCCAGATTATTACGGATATATCCGTCCATTCTGCAATGCACTTCTCTAACGCCTGCCCAAGCTGATCTCATTCAGGAGATTGGCGGCGACAAAAAAAGCAAGTTCAAATATATTGTAAGTATAGTGGCTGTTGGCCGCATGGAAACATTAGAGGCCAAGATAGAGAATCTCAAACTCTGCAGGCTCACGGCTGAAGAAACGTGGCAAGTATGTCGGGCTGCACCTAAAGTCCTTACTTACTCCAAGGAAAGAGTTCGTGAAACGATGAACTTTGTAGTTAAGGACATGGAGCTCCCTGCAAATTATATAGTGACGCACTCCTGCTTGTTCCTTTTAAATTTGGAAAAGACTCTGAGGCCCAGGTTTCTAGTTTGGCAGAAAATCAAATCCATCAATGACTCGGGCCTTTCTCTTTTCACGGTATTGACGATGGCAGAGGCAAGGTTTGTTAGAAATATTATTGAAGGGCATCCTGAATCTATAGCACTGCGGGCAATTTATGAAAATGCCATCTCTAATGCCTCCAACCACACAAAGAGCTCAATCCAATGTTAATTTGTATTTTTGGGAATGAGACAGTGAGAGTCAGGACTCAAAAACCACAACTACCATATTAATCTAGTCTTTAGCAGAAGGTAGGCAGGCCCTCCTCATCAAGGAGTTGGCTGTGAGCATTTTACATTTCTGGAGGTACGATATTTAACAACAGAAGCTACGTCCATACTCCCCTGCCATGTGTTCTGTGTCTAATTGTTCTTCAAGCAAGGTATGCACAGTAGTTACTAAATTTTTAAGTGAGCTAACTGCTTTCACTTCATCCATTCACTGTGATGTAATTGGTAACTTTTTAATAGCTAGAAGTTTGGTTGCATCTGAAAGGATTTTCAGAAAATTGTATCATTATGTTTGGAATGAGAATTATGCTAGAGTAAGGAGTGAACAATTGAACATAATTTTCAGAAAGCAAGTTTTCCAGCCCCCAAATATTTTCAGAAGCTATAACCTCGGGTTTGATGTAGTATCATTTAGAATACCTGAGTCGGTTTGTCTTAAGATTGTCATGTATGACCTTCAAAGAAATTATTAAAATCAGTAAACCAGATCAGTAGGTTCTTCTATTTATGGTGGAAGTTTATTAGCAATTGGACAAATCATAAAACATTATTAGTTTGAAGGCATAGTTAATATAATGGTTTTATACATATATTGGGACTCCAGGTCATTTCAGGCTCTGACTAGGCTGACTTGCATTTCAAAATAATTGAATTTTTATGGATTCCGATTTAATGTAATGGCCACCACCAAATTCAAACCAATTTTTTTCAAAACCTGCAATATTTTTTGCCTTCTATCATGCATGCATTTCATCAAACACTTTGTATTTCATTGAAGTTCAATGTATTTTGAACGTGTTTTGGTATGGGATCATTTAAAGTGCAATTTGTCACAATGTTGGTTCAACAAGTAAATCCACAACACAGAGAGATATCATAGACATTTCAACAAATACTTTGCATGCATAAACGTTCAGCAACAATACAATTAGCTGTCATATGAATGAGGTTACAATATAGAGAGCATAACAATCTAATCTGGAAGTCTTCATTGAATGTATTATAGAGATTACAAATGTGTATCAAAATATTGATTCAAAATGATGTAACTTATACAATGGAGATTGCTGTCATACAAAACACTCAGCTGTAACATGCCAAAATTTAACCTCTCGCTGATTATACTCAGAAATCTGCTTGAGGTCCACTCCAAAGTGTTTAAAAGCTGCCCCTAACAGCAAAGCTTATTGATGTTACTTCAACTCTTTTTCCAAGATTAAGTGCTTGGCATTTATAGTGCTGCATTCCACCCAAAAGGCACCCTTATAGCTACGTTCCACCCTTTTTAATCTCATCAATCTCAACGTTGCAATCCCAATTTGCTCTTGACCCCCACGTGAGTCTCTTATACCACCAGCTTCATATCTTTCAACAACAAAGCATTCAAAAACAAGCAATCGATCTTCCTTTAGTCAAAACGTGACTCCACTAAAGAGTGCAATTTGCTTCAGCATTCAAACAAGTTCATCATTTGCTTATTGGTACCCATTTCCAAACAAGTAAAAATCATCAATTTAAGCACACTTATAAATCTTCTTCCAATCTGCACTAACAAATATAATATTTGGTACAAATCTCATTATATTTGTTGCAGCTGTGACAAGGGAATTTTACCATCAAACCCTCTAATTGGCAACATTCAACACACATGTAATCTTTGTATGAAATTGCTCCAAACTTTTAGCATTTTGTAATATCCCACCCTGCTGAGATATTTGATAACCAATTTTCTGCTGTTTGAATCTTTTGTGGTTTTGAAGTTTTGAAATATTTACCAGGAAATGCATAAAATTGCAAAGCAAATGCAAATAGAGAAATGCTGAAAGGAAAAATATCAAATGATCAACTTTGATTATTTATTGCTTGAATTTACAATAAGATCATTCCTAGATAACAACTTCTGATCAGCAAGTTAATCCTTGAAAATTTCTGAAATTCTTCTCCAATGAAGCACAAATGTGACCTCCATATGAAGCCACCATTTGACAAACCTCAAATGATCTTTCACACCCCCGGAAAGCTCGATACAAGAAGTAGCCACGGTCTCCAAGATCGTTGCAGCTAAAACCCTAGGTCTCCACCTCCAAAATGCAAAGCTCAAAGCCAATTTGATAAATAATCAAGAATGAATTCATTTGCATTTCAAAACTTTTTTACATTCTTCTTCATTGGGTCGATTTCTCCAAGAGGCCCTATTTATCATTTAAAATTATTAATAATTACTTTTGATGTGACTTTATATTATTTTATTACTTGGGCACCCAACACATCATAAATGCAATTTAATAATTGACTATATAATGCCCCCTTATAATAAAGTCAGCATGAAACATTATAATATGCACTTTATAATTAATTATTAATAAAGTATTACTTTACTAATAATTAAAATGTCATAACTCCAAAAGTACTCATTATTTCTCGATTCCGTCAGAACCAGGTGGTCAACCACAAAAACCACCACTCATCTAGATGCCTTTCCCAAAATAGAAAGGTTGGCCATTGACACTCAACTAACTTACTATAAATAGTAAGTGCCTCAAAACGGAACCAGAAACCTTTGAATAGCTTAGCCTTAGAATATACCAACAATCTAGAGAGGTAAACACTGTCAATTACCACTTGAAGAGCTCATTAACACTCAACTAGACCCTCTAATCATTGAACACTAGCCTATGAGGATCAATTGATAGGCCAATCCTCCGAACTTTGATGCTCATGAAAATGGGGACATTACAGTCCACCCTCCCTGAAATTGCTTGTCCCCAAGGAATCTCCATTGCAAAGAAACTCCACTCCTCCGGAGGCCCAAAGGAAGAACTGTGAAATGTCCCACACATCTCGAACTGACTCCTACAACACCAGCATAAACACAACTGCGCAAGGATATCCATCATACCGTTTTCCCAATACATGCATATGAGAATTGTGCATCAAAATCAAAACATGTACAAGTAAATCAAAGATGAAATTGAATGGTCTCTACACACTGTACATGTTATTTAAACCACTTGTAAGCTCTATCGAGAATCCTGATGCACTAGAAGGATTCCAAACTCTGCGATCAATGCTCAGCTGAATGTTGGGATCCTAAATCACTTTGTAAAATGCCCCACTACTTGTCCACTGCACCCATTGGAAAAATATTGAACCATGCCCAATACTGCTATGAACCACTCCACAATGTAGAGCAATCTACCAAACAAGTTGATCCTTGGATCCCATGACCGGAATGGAAGTCTGCCATGTGTATCATCCTTTGACTTCCACTGCACTGTCCTGACATCAACTTCACCACACTGAGAATGATGAAGTAACCCATTGGAATCCATCCAAACTGTAGTGCCAACCTTGTCACCACCGTTGTAAGGACTACACATGCCATCATGCCTAGTACCACTACAACCTCTCTAAAGACATGTCTCAAATGGAGATTTTAGTGACAAAGAAGTTGCAAACTTTGCTTGGTACACATCTGCGTGATGGTCATTTGAACTCTAGCCCTACAAGTAATCCTCTAAACATAACTGAGTTAGATACTGTTAGTCTCCAATTCTATCATCTAAAGATGGCAACTCTTCATCCCACAATGGATGATAGGAATCTCGAGCCAATCAACACCTATGCCTCATTAGATCATCAACGTGTGAACTAAAGGAGAAGTGATGAGCACTCCTCACTATGCAGTCAAGATAAAATGCTCCTACCTCTATCAAAGGTTGACTGTCATAGCTATGGGGAACACACTCCTCATCACTCTCATCACTAGAATCAGAAGGTGGCTCATGTCTCTAATCCCGAACAACTAATTGGGTAGATGATCTGCCAAGTCTCTTCGTGTACCCAATAGCATACTCTCTATCATGAAGCAAATGGAGGTATTGTGATTTTATTTCCTCCAAAGCGCTCTTGATAAACTGCAAACTACGAATAAGAGTGCTAGTCGAGACCCCATACCGTCTCTCTTGAAATTTTGTTGACCAAAGGAGGTACTTGACATACTTCTGTGTGCAGTCAAAACAAGATAAGGTTGAATCAACCCTCTCTCCTGCAACCTTCAACTGATCTCTCCATCTCTGTGGCTCAATAGGCTATCAATCAAGATCAATTGCATGGGATGTAATTTGTGATTTGCTTCTAGGAGAGGGAAACAAATCTACATGATAACCAATCTCCCAACTAGATGATACCTTGCATACCTCTTGTGAAGAAGACGAAGCAGCGTAGTAATCTATCACACAACTCTCTGGAGAATCCACTACTTCGCCACAAGAGCTAACAAGAACTTGCTCTGCATCACCTGAAATGGGACTATCCTCAATGACACTTGATGCAACCTCTGGTTCTCTGCTACTCTCAACCAAAGCACCCATCCCATCTACATCACCTGCACCTGCAATTGTAATGGATGTAGCCACATCCACAAAGTGCTCCTTACCACTATCCGTGGGTGTATTCTCATCACCAGTAACTGTCATAGATATTGGGACTATAACTGTTGGAGATGAAGATTGCGCTAAGATCAACTACACGGTGAGCTCATCTATTTGTAACTTTGACTCTTGAAGGGCTAATTGAGCGCTCTTCAAAGAGTTTGTGGTGACCTCAAGCTCATAGGTGAGCTCATCAACCTCCTGTTCCTTTACCTTAAGAGCATCATAATAGATTCCATCCCACTCGAGAAGATAGTCTCTATCAATTAGTAGCTATAGATAATTGTGTTTCAATATCCCAAATGCTTCTCTAAGTGCATGAAACTTTGTAAGGGAAAATCCGCTATCACAGTGTTCATTTGTCACGGAAGTACTCCAGCCATAAGTTGCCAACATCTATCGAGCAACATCAAAATGTTCTAACACTATAACAGTCATACTGTCATTAACCTTCAATTGCCCTACCAAACAATGATACCCCTATGACAAATCATTACCACACAAATTTTTTGATTTGTAATCAGCACTATTATAAGAGGTTGAATCATCATCACTTATTGTCTGGTAACCATTATTATGTGTGCCTTCAACTTTGCACACATCATCAACTAAGGTACTGATGTTATGTACCTCATGGGATGGCTCTAATGGCATGGTAGAAGCTGCTGACTTGACAATATCTTCACTCACTTCCTTTTCCAAAATAGATGCAAATTCAGCCAAAGAGCTATCTTGGGATCCATCACCATTAAGTGCATTTTCTGATTTATATTCCAAGGTCTGATTTAAATAATCAAACTTGTTGTGGCATGAATCCTCAACACACAATGCATTAGTAACACCCAAACCTTGAGTGTTTGCATTAGATAACCCTTCACAACTGTCATCCTTGTGTAATGGCTGTAAACTCATGCTGATGCAAGGAAATCAGACTGCTGTCATAAGAATCAGAATTGTTCTCATGGCTGATAACAACTCCCTGAGCACTGAAAGTATCATCCTAGGGTTCTACCAAACCATTATCATGATGTAAAACTTTCTCATCATCACATACCAATCCATTCTCGTTGCCTGCTGCAACTCCTCATCCATGATCACCTGTAAGCTGAAAATCATTTTGAAGCAGTTCTTTTTTCTTATCCTTTCGTTTAGATTTTCCAAACATCCTTAGAAATCCCTGTTTAGTTTTGGGATCCATCATCAGACCATACAAGTCCTGCATCAAGTCAATCGTGGATTTATCTAAAGCCATCTTATACTCTGAAGCTGTCCCACCTCTGATCTGAGTTTGTTTCAGTTTGATAGACTTTTTTCGATTTCCTTCTTAGTTTGACACTGCTAATTGTCAAACTAAACTGATACCCTGATTTGTTTTTGTCCACTATCAGCAGCTTATTACTTTGTCTTGCCTTACGAGGTGTATAAAGTTTTTGCAAATATCATAGTTTGATAGATGATTCATTTTATCAAACTCAGATTATAACAAGCATTTATTGTAATGGTATTCAAGACGAAATGCACACATGGGTCTGATAATCTGTTTTCCCACTTCTTTCTTTCACAAATATGACTGATATATAATAAGGAAACTCAGAAATAATTTCTAGTTTCATGTACTCTCAGAAATATAAATTTAGACTCCACTTCAGTTTAATTTGTGCTTTACAATGGGCAAATCTTCTGTAGACAATGTTCAGAAATGAATAGCAGACATTAAAGTTTACAGAGTGATGCAAGTAATACCTGTAACGAACAACAGGTGGATATGTTGAAGACAGCAGGTAATTACGAGCTCAAAAATTCACTAACTTGTCAAAACTCACCCAATACAAATGTCTCTACTCACCTCCAACAGCTTTCCACATCACTCAAAACAACACTAAATGTTTTCAGATTCTTACCAGCGGGTGTAATGGTTTCTCTGTTTATACCCAGCCACCATGTATGGTGTCCAAAGTCAAAAATAATTGCCCAAAAATGCAACTCTGACCACGTCCAGCAATGAGTCAATTCTCACGACCTTGGTGAAGCATCCTCTGTTGCTTGCCGTAGGTTTGGAGTCTTCAGAACTTCCCTTGACTACTCGTCCTTCTTTGCAAACTCCTTAGCAACGTTCAGGAACCAGTGATATGGAAGCTAGCACCCAAAAAGCTCCTGACAGGTCTATGTTGACTCTTGTTCCATGTAGACACTCTAAAACTGTCCCTTGTGAAATGTCCAAACTCAAAGGTAACTCAGGAAAAAATCATGCCTTAATCCACCTAAAACATGTCCTCAGCAAATGATCAAAGATGGCGCCAGAGATTTCCCAACTATGAACTGGTGGCATAATAATTAAATGACGGCTAGGCAATTTCCATATGTGGTCGTTTGAATTGAGCACCCCGAATATGGAGAGTAATATGCCCGACAACCTTAAATTTGATGTTGCTCAATTAAGGATCTTTATAGGAGGCGATATTAATATTCTAAAGTGAAAAATAATAAATTGCCACGTCAAAATCAGACTCTTTTCCTTCAGCTAGCAGATAGATAGGTCCTGATTGAGTAATATTAGGAAATTTGTCTTTTCTGCCTTTGTTTGATTTAATCTTGTTTACTCTTAGGCAGCAACCAAAATAATATAAACACTCCCTTCCATGTCATCGGCTCCTCAACAAAGGGACGAAAATCTCAGATAAGTCTTGATTGATTTCATTTTTTTTTAATCTGCCTTTTGTCCTTTAAATAAATCGACCCAAGCTGGCAAACAGTCAAATATAAATTGAACCTTGAAATTGATTTATGAAATTGTCTTCAAACCCTGGAATATTTCTTTTCGAAAGCTGACACAGGACGGCAGGAAACCACTTTGATACCACTGTAATATCCCACCCTGCTGAGATATTTGCTAACCGATTTTCTGTTGTTTGAATCTTTTGTGGTTTTGAAGTTTTGAAATATTTACTAGGAAATGCATAAAATTGCAAAGCAAATGCAAATAAAGAAATGTTGAAAGCCAAAATATCAAATGATCAACTTTGATTATTTATTTCTTGAATTTACAATAAGATCATACCTGGATAACAACTTTTGATCAGCAAGTAAACCCTTGAAAACTTCTAAAATTCTTTTCCAATGAAGCACAAATGTGACCTCTATATGAAGCCACCAATCAACAAACTTCAGATGATCTTTCACACCCTTGGAAAGCTCGATACAAGAAGCAGCTACACTCTCCAAGATTGTTGCAGCGAAAACCCTAGGTCTCCACCTCCAAAGTGCAAAGCTCAAATCCAATTTGATAAATGATCAAGAATGAATTCATTTGCATTTCAAAACCTTTTTGCACTCTCATTCATTGGTTTGATTTCTCCAAGAGGCCCTTTTTATCATTTAAAATCATTAATAATTACTTTTGATGTGACTTTATATTATTTTATTACTTGGGCGCCCAACACATCATAAATGCACTTTAATAATTGACTTTATAACGCCCCCTTATAATAAAGTCAACATGAAACATTATAATATGCATTTTATAAATAATTAAAATGTCATAACTCCAAAAATACTCATTATTTCTCGATTTTGTCAGAACCAAGTGGTCAACCACAGAAACCACCACTCATCCAGATGCCTTTCCCAAAATAGAAGGGTTGGCCACTGACACTCATCTAACTTACTATAAATAGTAAGTGCCTCAAAACGGAACCAGAAACATCTAAATAGCTTAGCCTCAAAATATACCAACAATCTGGAGAGGTAAACACAGTCAATTGCCACTTGAAGAGCTCATTAACGCCCAATTGGACCCTCTAATCATTCAACACTAGCCTACGAGGGTCAACTGATAGGCCAATCCTTCGAACTTTGATGCTCATGAAAATGGGGACATTACACATTCAGTACAAGCATAAATTTGAAGTGAATCTACCAGCAAACTTTTCTTGCACAAACTGTGACTTTGAATGAGTTACACAATATTAACTAGGGAGGATCTTTTCACCACTATGACTAATCTTCTCTAAGAGGGTTTTTGTTCTCAAGAAGGCTGAGATGAACTAGGTTCAATCTCATAGAACCACAAGGGTTTAACTAAAGGAAATAGAATAATCTGCATATCTAAATGAGCTCTCCAAATCTCCTTTTATACTTTTTCCTTGCTGAATTTTCTAGAAAATATATTTTTAAATTCACTTTTAACAAAATAACCTTTTTTTTGGCTCCAAAATAGCCTTTTTATGAAATAATAATTATATTTGATATGCAATATCCTTTTTTCAAGTGTCCATGATATAAAACTTTTAATTGCCTTTCCAATGAGTTATTACACTAAGTTGCTTTTTAAATTATTTAATAAAAAAAGCAACTTTAGTGAAATAATTAAATTAAAGCTCAATAATTCCCCTGAGTTGCTTAAACCATTGAACATTGGAATCAAAATTTGACTATGTTGAATTATACTGATAATGAATAATGATAATTAGGAGCTGGACAAAAGCTTGCAAATTAGAATAGCTAAAAAATGGGGACATTATATTAGAATAACATCAAATAAAATATGAATCAAATCTGTAAATCCTTTCAAAATGCTGGAATAAGCTGCAAACTTCTAAATTTTAATGGACTACTTGCTATCTTACACCTAGGAGATCCTCAATTGGAGAAATAGCTCATGATTCAATGAATTTGTAGTCATTGATAGATCAAACAAATTGCACAGGTTTTTAAAAAGTTGATTCTAGAAAAAGCAAATGTTGTAAATGAAGATGAGGGTTTTAAGCCTAAACCTTAAAGCTTTTTATAATGTCTTAACAAAGTGTGCTTCAGACCGATTGAGTCTCAGACAAGTTTTACAGAGAAACACAGAAATGTAGAAGGATTTGCAGATTTCTGTCAAACTCATTCAAGTTGACCTAGTCAAGGCAGCAAAACTCACCGCTGCTGGCTTGGCTCGCACTTTGTGAGTTTATTATAGATGCACTGAGTGTCAAAATTATGGTTTTTAGCATGCTACAATTTTCATTGTGAATTCGTGTAATACCATAGCAATCATGTAATCGATTAAGGCTTTTTCAATGCCTTATGGTGGGATTCTGCTAATTTCCCTCTGGTCTATATACAACCATCTAAAGCAGTAACACATGCATCTAACACTGACAGCTATTTTCATTTTCTGTTATCAAATAGGTTCACATTTTGGTAAACATGGCCAAATTACAGGTTATTTTCTATGACTTTTTATTTGTGTTTTACCATCATCAAGTAGTATGCTATAGATACATTTAATCTACAAATGCAAATTCATAAAAAAAAACTGGTGTGCTTGGACAACTTAATGCAAAACAAAGAGGAACACACAAACGTATTTTGGTGACAGCACCTTGAAACAAATTTGTAGGAGCTCACTCCAAATGTTGATCATTAGAGCTTTGTCATATATTTCACTGCAGAAATAATCACCCTAAAATTTATAGAATCAGTAAGGAAATTTCTACCATAGAATGAATCTAGAAACCATGCTTTCAGATATTGATGTGGAAGATTTGGCCTAGAATCTATGATTAAATATCATAGCCTGTGTTCAAGATTATATGAAACAAAATTGAAAGTTGGCCATCTGCAAAATTGCAATAATTGAGGATTTGCTTTACCACAACAAAATATTGGAAAATGACTGGCTGAGAGAACAGTTATGGAGAATTTGGAGAGGAAGTGATGTAGCCCTCTGACACGTGTGGAATCTACATGTGCTGACTGATGCTGATACTGTTATTAATAATTTCTGCAGAATCTCCCATTCAAATTACGATGTTGGGAAGTCTTCTCCTACAAGGTTATCACCGAAAGATTGCATTTACATGGACTTTGATTATAATTTGTAATACTATAATACCAGAAAGAAATAGAGACATTGAGTAGTGTTCCTAATCATAAATAGGATTCAAGCTTCATTGAACATTGTAATGTATGAAACAATCATTCAGAGATGTTGTTATATTATAGTTAAATCTTTTTGTTTACATGATATGCAACCAACAAAACCAATTGCTGTTCACATAGGTTTTGATTCATTTGCCTAAAACATCTTGATGACTGATTGTGGAGGGTGTTCACGTATCAGCAGTGACAAAACAACAGAGTCAAAGCACCAATTACTTTACAACCAAGCAAGAGTTTGATACAAAAGAGATCCAATATAAAATCACAGTCCATCATTCTTCTTTTTCTTTGTCTTCTCAATCATGTAATATTCCCTTTTCTAGGCAAAGGTTTTTAGAAACATTTTCTCTTATTAATTAATTTCCTGTAGGCTAATGGGTGATGCAAGAGAAATACTTCAATTATTTAACTTGAGTTGTTCAAAAAGTAACTTTATGATATATTCGTTAAAAAACAATTTATGTTTTATTATTAAATATGTTATTTTCAAAGAGGGACAACAAAAGTTGCTAAGAATGGGGTCCAAAAGAAATGTTAATAAAAAGGACTTTTTAACTGCTTTTCAAAAATTAAATTTTGGAGGGAAAATGAGAAAAAGAAAATAATAATACTGTTTCTCAAAAAGTTTATATAAAGAGGAGTTGAGCAATGGAGAGGGTTGTTGATTTCATATTATGAAAAACATTTTCATCTTTTTTGCTTTAGGATTAAAACATTTTGGTAAAAAATGGATTTGAAGACAAAAACTCTCCTACTTATTCTAGCTAAGTTGTTGGTTTTGGTGTGGATCCTGGTTCAGGTTTGTAGAATTGGAAAAAAAAATTCTGGGGTTGCGTTTCATTTGGGTTCATCCATACAAAAAACATGTGAAGCTATCTATCTATAGATTAAAAGTAGGAATTTAGTTTAGAATACCACATAGCATTATATAATCAACAAAACTACCATAAACTACTATGTCATTTAAAATATAAATGATAAATATTATAAAATATTCATTGTTCAAACTTCAAGTTCAATATTAAAATACTGATATCGAGTTCAACAATTAGTTAACCTTCAAGGGCATTGGATTGGATTGCAGATCCGATTCAAACTAGTCCCAAATTCGACCAGTCAACAAGCAGATTTGGTAACTTAGCGTTTGAATAATTTCATTTAGGGATTACAATTGAGCTGAATAGTTGTAGAATTTTTTTTTAATTTCAATTATTTTGGTTGTGTAAGATTTTTAAAATATATTACAGCTTGGTGTATTTTGAGTATTTATGTGTGTATGGGGTTTCAAGATTTTGTTTTGTGAGAAGTTTTTGTAATGTCCCCATTTTGGCCATATGCTTTTCTATGACCGATAGCCTAGTTCTAGAAGCCTGTAGGCTCTCTAGAGGTAAAATTAGGTTTTCTTATTTTATAGTTGGGTTCTGAAGCATTTTTTATGTTTTGCATGCAAGTGTTTCGGATGCATGTTTGGTGGAGTTTTTTGGGTTTTTGAAGAGCTTCAGAATGATGTAACATGCATCTCCATCTAACAACCTTTCCTAAAACTTGCTATTTTTAACCAACACATTGGAGTTTCGAGATTTGGATTGCAGATCTTTTCTGGGTTTTCAGAGAGCTTCGTAATGATATAGCATGCAAAGTGAATTAAGCAACTTTTCATAATTTACTATTTTTAGTAAGTTCTATTTTTAGCAATACTCCGATTGGCAACAACACAGTAAGTTTTCTACCTTGAGCAAAGCAGTTGAGTATTTCTGAATTTGGCTTTCTAAGGTGCATTCTTTAAGAAATGATTTATTTAAATCATTTAATTATTATAATGTGTTTTTCGCCCCTTGGCCTAGCACAATAACTTCATGTTATTTTAAAAGGGGGACCTTGTGGGTGGTCGCCTCATCAGGAGGTTAATTTAATATTTCTAAAGTTGAAAAAATGATCTTGAGGTTGGACACCACTTTTGGAGGTAGATTATTATTTATCAAAGATTTAATATTCCTAAAGGAATTTGGATGCCAACAAGGAATGGAGGAAAAAGTGAATTAAAAATTAAAATAATCTCAAGGCAATTAGGCCGTACCTTCTAGAAGGCGTTGGAGAGTCTATAAAAGGAGGCCTTTGCTTACTCATTTCTCATCTATGGTTTATCTTATCGAAATGTTGTTGGATTGATTTTAGAACCCGGCTAAGGGGAAGCTTAGCATTTACACCATTCTTCAAGCTTGGAACTATTGTACCCTAGATGGTCAATTGAGAGTGTGCTTTATTCAAATGTGCATATTGAGCATCAAAGTTGAAGATAATTGGTGATTTTTATTAGTTTATGTTTGTTGGTTCGTCCATGGTTGAAGAAGATTTTGGTTCATAACTGATTGTGTGATTTTATTTTAGCTATGGGTATTTACCCCATTGATTTCCTTGCTTTAGGCGACCCTTATTGCCAACTCAAATTTTTTAGTGAAATTTGCATTTTATTAGAAGAGGTCGCCCTCTTTCTAGGGTCGTACCATCTCCTTGAGGTTCATTGGGATTCGAGCTTTATCTTTGGTGGCTTCTTTGCATTATTTAATCTTTGTTTGCCGGTCGCCCTATCCTTAGGGAGCTATGGTCTTAGTTTGGGGTGCTTTGTTGGAGTTTTTGTGAGTGAAATAAGTATTTTGATGATTGCTTGTTGCTGGTCTGCATTTTAGTTTGCTGGCATAATATATCAGACCCAGTAATTTCTATTTTATGCAAGAATTCTTGGGCATCTATGCCTCTAGTTTTAAGTGCATTCAATCTAGAGGAGTTAGGGACATTTTGAATGAAGATATGAACAAATTAGTGAAAGTTTACTAGTTGGTTTGAGCATTTAGTTTGCTGATTCTGTAAATTAGACCTAGTTATTCCCTTTCATACTATATTTCTTTGGCTATTCCTTATTTTATGCAAGAATTCTTGGGCATTTATGCCTCTAGTTTTAAGTGCATTCAATCTAGAGGAGTTAGGGACATTTTGAATGAAGATATGAGCAAATTAGTGAAAGTTTACTAGCTGGTTTGAGCATTTAGTTTGCTGATTCTATAAATCAGACCTAGTTATTCCTTTTCATACTATATTTCTTTGGCTATTCAGTTCATAATTGTAATCAGAAATATAGTATAGACAGTGCAAAAGTTTGGAGCAGATTTCTATTGCAAATTTCATTGTAAAAGCTCATTGTAAATGCTGGTTACAGTAGTACTGTATCGGCTTTCTTTCATTAGCATATTTCTATTGTAATTCCCACGATCATGGAAGAGATTGGCCTCGCTATCTTTACTTTCAACATTTCTTTACTATATTGCCCACTGAACAAGCGAAAGGGGTCAGCCAGCCTCCCAATCTTTATTTTCCTTGCACTTTGTAATCATCATAATGCTGATCGGCTGAGCCGTCAATCTACTCCCACTGAATAAGTGGTTGAGTTGCATAAACTTTACTTTCCAACATTGTACTTCATTTAGTTTTTGGGATACTAATGATCCCTGGCGCAATATGATATCACCTCACCCATCTTGGGTCTTGAGTGAACATTCATGGCGTAGGGTTACTTTCCATCTGCTGATTTGATTATGTTAACGCTGACGGGTGCCATTGTTGAAGTGTTGCAAAAATTGAAAAAATACAAGGGGGTCATTTTAGTTTTCATATCCTAATTAAGATGATTTCAAAATATTTATTTATATTAGATTTAGTGATTGAATATTTAATTATTAATGTTTGGCTCTACCAATGCTAGTTGTACCTTCATCCTAGCCATACCATTTAATAGTGTTGAATATTAATGTTTGAGATGGTTATTATCATATTATTTGTCATCTTCTTTGTTGTTGTATCATTTCCTAGGCTTAGTAGAAGTAATTTGTTGTTTTTAATTGGGACTGAGTCTGCCATGCCGCTTTATTCTCCATATTACCTAGTTGCAGGTTTCTAAAGTTTCATATTAGCTTGCTAAGGAGTATTGTACCATTGCTTATGGCTTGATGTACCATTTTGGTTTTATTAATAACAGTTTGAAGTTTAGTAAAAGGTATTGCCATTCCTTATTAAAGTGATCACAACCTTTAATATTGTTCGAAAAGAAGCCATTACTTCATCATTATTTGGCCGCTCTTATTCAATGGGTTAAAGGATTCTACACCAATCAATAAAGGTGCTATTCATGTTGGAGGTGACTTTTAATATGTTTTGAATGTTTGATAATTGATGTTGTACAATGCTAAAAGGAGTTCCAAGCCTATAAAGCTGACATTTAATAGCTTTCAGTTACCGTACAATTATTGTATTGCTAAAACGAATTCACAGCCTATAAAGCTGGCATTTAATAACTTTCAGCTACCGTACAATTATGGTATATAGCCATACCATTTAAGGTGATACATTGATACATTGAATCTTTAGGAATCAACAATTTGGGATCATTTGATGTTGGAATTTGATTGCGGTATTTGGTCCATCTCTAGTTGATATTTATGATTTTTTTGATATTGCTTTTTCTAACCAATAGGAATAAAATAATCTTTCTATTAATTGCTTTGTAATTTTTTGTGTGGTTTACCACTACAAATAATTTATGTTTAATAGTTGAATTCACTATTGTAAGTCTCGCTGGCTAAGTTGCCACAACATTAGTGAATTAATTCATTTCCAACATTTTGGTGTTAATATGTGTGGTTCACATCTAGATTTAATATTAATTTGTAATTTTTCCTAGAAGGCTTGTTGCCAAGAAAAAACATTTCATTACTTCTTGATTTGTAATAATTGCAATATGAGATGTGCGGCTTACACCAACAAGCATTTTATTATAGTATCATTATAACCCTTTCATTGTATGCTCTCACCTTGTTCACATCAGGATCTTGATGATCAAAAGGTGTTAAGGTTTCATGTTTGTTCATTGTGAAAGTGAAAAATTAGAAAAAATTTAGTTCGAGACATTACAAATCATTTTTTCAACTTGTAGAGTAGGGTGATTCGTCACCCCCGAGACTCCAAGTCATGAGAGAGTCCCAAGGAACAAACTACCCTAAACTACCTCAAGTTGACACAACAGATTGGAAAGGGGGAAGATAGAGGCTGAAAAGGAAAGGAAAATTTCACATTGTTTCCCTTCAGCTAAAGACAAGCATTTGTAGGATTAGGTGAGCCAGCCTCAAAGGTTTTGGACTACGGACTAGACAACTCACTATTTGAGGACGGTAGCGCGGGAATTGGACTCCATCGTGGTGCGTTAGCATCTTAGGGACACGTTGACATCCTATACGGATAGGGGTTTGATAAATAGTCAGAAATCACAGAGGGCCTACTGCCTACCTAATTGTTGATGTTTTTGGCAGTTTAATTGAAAGAAAGTGCGGAAAGCAAAAAGTAAAACAAGAAGAATACTTAAAAGGAAACTATTCTAGTAACGACAAAGGAAGAGTAGGAAAATATACCACTCTGCCCATGCTTTGATTCTGTTGTTGGCTTTGAGCAAATGAGCCTGGCCTATGCCTACACAAGGAAACAAGAAAAATGTTGGGTTGTGTTTTGAGGTTTGCCTCAATTAGACCCCTTGTTTTGGTGTTTCCACCTCCACGGATAACCAAAATGCAACGATATATAGAAATCAATAAAGAACATAAAGGAAGTGATGCAACCAAATAGAGAGCAAATACAACCTGAATGCTACTCTATAAGCACAATGATGCAATCAAATAGAAAGACACAATGTTACCTTCCCAACTATGAGCACTCAAGGCCAATAGCGGAAGGAAAAGAGTGACACCACCACGTTGAGGAGATGAAGTTGATAATCCTGCAATGGCAATGGTGTTGTAGCAAGAGTATGTTGTTGAAGACAAGTACAGAGCAAGAACAAGTGATGTAGGAGCAAGAATGGAATGAAGTGAGAATGAGAAGTGAGTGAGAGAGTGAAAGAATGAGCATGGAGGAATGAAAGAATTGAGTTTGAATTGCTAAAATGGAGGTAATAAGTCGTATTTCGTTGGTCAAGGGTTGACAAAAGACGTTACTTTCGCAGCTAATTGAAAACGTAATGCTTATGCAGATTCTAGGGGAAGGAATCTTGTTAGGACGGCAACGCATTGCATAGAAGTCCGCGTGATGCGCGTGTCCTTGACAAAAATTCTTCCACTGATGCAAAAAGACAAGGCTACATGGAAGGGATGGGGTGACAGTAGTGGATTTTGCATCATTGGACTTATTAATTCTAAAGTAGGGGTAAATAAATGGGAAATTTGCCTAGGGTACAAATTTACGCCATTACATTTTCCCCCCACTTTAGCGAGCATATGTGTCAGTGTGGATGCAGGCTAAAGTAGAGAGAGGTTGAAGAGAATATACCATAGTCGTCGAGGAAGCAGACCTTCAATCTAGTGTACGCAGATGTGAACAAAAGAGAGATGACTTTACAGGTTCATGGTCATGCAAAGAAAGCTTGACGTGAAAGAGGGAGCTCCATAGGTTCTCAGTCCTGTAAAGTTTGATGTGAAAGATCCTTATAGGTTCTCGGTCTTGTTGAGCAAGCTTGACGAGGTTCTCGGTCCTACAAGGCAAGCTTGATGTGAAGGAGCTCTACAGGCTCTTGGTCTTGCAAAGCAACATGTTAAGCTGTAGACAAAACATGTTAGGTGAAAATGCCAAAATAGACACACATTGCAAAGCATCAAAGAGTTCAATTGAAAGAGAAGCTTTCAAAGGGGGTTCCTTTGGTCGGGAACCCTTCAAGACACTAAGGGGCCCATTCGAAGGGACACTCCAAATAAAAGATATGATATTTTTTGCAAATGATTTTGTCATCAAGGAATCCTTTTGAAAGATCCTTTCATCAAGGAATTTGGTGGAAAGAGTACTCCTTTGTCAAAGGAAAGTTTTTAGACTCTTTTGTATTAGAGAGAGTGCTCCGTTTTCGAAAGGAAAATTTTTAGACTCTCTTGCTACGAATTCATTTTCAAAAGAAAATTTTCATCATGGGGTCCTTATTGAGAGAATGCGTCGTTTGGAAAATGCTTTTTTTAATAAGGGATTCTTTGGCCACAAAATTCACCTAATAAAAAATTAGAGAAGCATGACAGCCCCTTCCTTAGGATGATGTGTGCTATACATAGGAGTACATGGCATCCTACAGTGAGAAAGGAGAGGCAAAGATGTGGCATGTGACACATTGCGAGATGTTTATGTGGTATGTTGTCACACACGTGAGGGAGAACACATAAGAACTACAACATCACAAAGCAGACAAAGACAAACATAGATGCAAAAATCAAGAAACAAGGGGATTTGAGAGTTCGGGGTCAGATTTGTCCATAGATACAAATAGATCTAATATGGTGTATGAACGAACGGTCATCAATCCTTGAAGTTCTTAGATCATGGAGAAGAGCACATGAAGACAAAATAAAAATAAAAATTACGTCAACATGGAAGAAGGCCTAAATGCCCCCAACGCTTTGCATTGTACCTAATATCAAAAAACAATGTATGACACATAGAAGAGTGATGATACACACAAAAGAA
This sequence comes from Sequoia sempervirens, assembly GCA_007258455.2. Taxonomy (NCBI): domain Eukaryota; kingdom Viridiplantae; phylum Streptophyta; class Pinopsida; order Cupressales; family Cupressaceae; genus Sequoia; species Sequoia sempervirens. The sequence continues at coordinate 6,952 of VDFB02096587.1, read as the reverse complement.
GTTCACAACAAATTTTTTGCACTTGTATCCAAGTACCTACAAGGGTAGCAAGGGTCCTCTAGGTAGGGTCACAAACACAAAAAGACAAGCATGGGGGAACACAAACACACAAACAAATCTGCACTACAGATGTAGAAGAGGTACCGCCCTAGTCCTCATTAACTAGCAGGTCATCCTACTCCCAATCTAGATCATTGTTGGGGGAGGGTGGATGGACTTGCAAGGGCAAGATAGCGAGAGCGGTACCCTCCAACTCGCTTGCAACAAGAGCTAGGGAAGTAGGCCCCTTGAGGTCTTCTTCGCCAAGTTCTTGTGAAACAAAAGTCATCAATCTTGCAAAGATCGAGGAGAAAGCAGGGATGTCTTCCACCAAATTAAACATACACTTTTTGGGGGAAAGGCAAGGAACTGGGGAGTCATATCCAACCTCAAGAAGATGAGCAATGACTAGCTTTGGAGCAGGGGTTGCCTTTGTTAGGAGGACAACACAAGCCAGGACAGACCCACCTTCTGAAGAAAGGGAGCCTTTCTTCCGACCTCCACTCGCAGTGAGGTCATCCTTTAGCTTGTGCTTCAATGGAGGATATTGAATCCCCACAAAAGAAGCAAAAGCAAGAGGAAGAAGATAGAGCTGTGGAGAACACCACTTATGTATGAGGCATGTCCAAGGGTTGGGAGAAGGGAGGGATATCCGGAAGGGACATCTGAAGAGGATGCTCCACGAAAGGAGAGATGAAGACTTGCACCCTTTTGGGGTGAACTCCATTGGGACCAATTGGGGGAGCCAGAAGCAAAACAAAGGCGATAGGAACTGAAGCAAACACAACAAAAGACAGCAAAGCAATGGAAGAAGGTGCAAAAATAGGAGCAACTAGCTCCCCCTCTGTCCTCTTCAAGGAAGCATGTTTCGTGGCAAGAGCCTTTCACCTGCACATGTGCAAGCCGGTTACATCAACTGCGTGCCTTAGAAGTTGCAGCCTGAAAAGAGGCAAGAGGTTCTTGTTCTATTGCATGAATTTCCTCCACAACTATAGTTGATAGAAGGACAATCTCTTGAGTAGGAGTAGGAGAGGAAAGCATAGAAGTGGAAACAGCCACAGGAGGAGGAATAGGTACAAGTGCCTTGGTGGGGGGCCTCTTTTCATTCGTTGCTTGAGGGGCAAGTGGGAGAGCGGTAGGAGGCTGCAATGGTCAAGACACAAAAGAGGCCCCATGAGAACTCTTCCCCTTGCCATAGACAACGGACCGAGGAATTGTGGGAAGAATGGGAAGCTTGAAGACCTGATGCTTTTCTTTTCACCATGTGGGCACCATCAGACTCCCCAAGAGAGGCAGGGGAGGAAGAGTTGAAGATGCCACTAAGGGATGAGAAGTAGAAGCAGAAGGAATAGAAGATATGGAAGGAGAATGCCCTTAAGCATGATCAAGCTTCCCCTTCCCCTTCTGGGTGGAAAAAGCAGCTTGTTGCGCAATCATGGAAGCCTTCCTGGAGACTGCATAGGGGAACACTAGATAACTAACTTTTGGCATTGTGCCCATAGTCTTGTATTTAACATATGCATGGTACAAAAAATCTCCCCTTGGAGGGAGAGGTCCGACAAGAGCAGGCCAAAAATGATCCAATGAGAAGCCCCCACGCGACATCAGCGGTTTGTAGCCAATGTCGTGCAACACGTGCACAAAATCTTCATGAGGGAACTTCAGGCACTTATGAATCATAGAAGTGACACTGTTCATGGAAACTAGCCAAGGAATGCCTAGTGTCACTTTGAATAGGTCGGATTTTGGGATTATGATAAATGGTGTATCAACAGCCTTGAGCCCTACCAAGATTGAAAGGGAAATGGTGCCCAAAGGGGCAACTGAGAATCCATCATGTGTACAAAGAGTGGCTTGCAACTCTTCGTATTTCTCCTTGTGTAAGGTGTTTATGAACAGAGTCTCTTCTGTTATGACATTCACTCTACTTGTAGGATCAACCAAGATGTCAGTTATGACGACATTGTTAATTCAAGCGGGAATGTATAAAGAAAGCTCCTTATTTAAAGGTAAGTCCTATTAGGTGAATGTTATGACAAGTGCCGCACTCGCAAACTCAGTAGGAGGAATACATGTGAATGAGACCATATTCACATATTGAGATGGAACTAACTTAGATGATGTAGAAGATTGAGTAATTAGGTAGTGACGTACCTAAATTTTGATTATGAATATTCAAGAGCCCTTCAACTACGTAGCTAGGGGTTGTAAATTGGGTTGTAGGGAACATGCCCTAAAATACATGAATTTGCAACACGCCTAGGACACGAGAGAAGGATCCTCGATACCAAGAAATGAAAAAAAGATGTTCACGTCAGGTTCAGGAAAAATGTAGAGTAAGGGGACTCGTCACTAGAATGGCCCAACCCAAATGGAACAATTTCTATTGCAATTTTGCTCGATATTTTTCTAATTTGTCTTAGTTTGGCATATTAGACATTTTGTCAAATAGTTTCCAAAACTCACAAGGAATTGTTTTTCAAGGTATTTCCAGAATGTGTTAATGCTCATAAAATATTAAGAATTAAATTAGATTTAAACCACCATTACAACACAAAGTCTCATGGAATGAAGTGTTGATGTAAATCATATTTCAGAACTTCTATACTCTATGTTTGATAGAACATTATAATGCTTGAATAGGGTTACATTTCAGACCCTGACAAATACCTCTTGAGCTTAGATATTGAATACTCATGCCAATGATAGTACTCATATATGAACAACAGTTAATAGGGATTACAAACTTATGATTGTATCAACAATACGTCTCAGACATGCCCTTACTCAGACCCTTGAATGGTATCAAATGACAAAGGTATACATTAATGATATCTAAGTTTAATATTAGCAAGAAATACCTACTATATTTCAGAATGATAAAGAGTAGAGAGGTCTGATATGAAAAATACAATACTTAGAAATATTCTAATGATAACAAAGTCTGCAATAAATACCATGGTCTGCTAGAGTGATCATTAATAGACATAAAGATGCAACTTAGACCTGGGATACACCACACTATGTCCTCAAATGCATTCACAACCCTTTAAACTCAGAATAAAAAGCCCAAAAAAGATTCACACCAGTTACTGCAACTCACAAATCTTCTATTTAGCAAGCTCGAACCCTCTTTAGTTGCTCACACACCTTCCTAGGAATTGATATTATCTCAGTGCAAAGTGAATCGATGTAGCAATAAGGCTCAACAATGGCCACATTCAAAAAACTAGAGATATGAATAAACTCCAGCTGTAAAATCAATGTCTCCACATAAAGAATACTTTTGTTTTGCAATATTATTCAAACCCTTTCCTTTCTGATATTCAATAAATTATCAAACTCTTGATAAATTCTTCAAACCCTGGCTGTGAAGTTTTTCTTGTAATTACTTTGAAGCATAAGCATAATCCCTGAAATGGAATTGTCTACAAGTTGTTCTTCTTGAGGGGTTATGTCCTCAAAAAGCTTGAGATTTTCACTCTCCAATCTTCAACAAAACTCTTAGCCAAATTCTTCTTCTTCAACAATGAATGAATGAATAATATGAATTCCAAAATTCCCTTTTATAATTCACCTCAAATTCACTTTTAAATTCCATTTCATTCAATTTACTTTTAATTTCTTTTAATTTGGTGCACAACTTCATAAAATAAAGTATACTTTAAAATCACTTATATCTCCCCTTTTAAAATGACACTTTAATTCATATTATAAAGTATATTTTTAGAATCATTTAAATCCCTTTTTAATAAAGTCTTTATGTGTCTCCTTTTTAATATAATAAATTAATAAAGCAGCATTGAATAGATCACTTTATTAATTTCCCTTTAACCCTTGTATCACCTTTAATAATAAAGTCCCCTTTAAATAACCACTTTATTAAAATATTATAAAGTGACTTAAGAATTAACTATATTAAATTAAAATATTAAAGTTAACACTTTAATATTTTATCTTTCATGCTGAGACCATCACCTAATCACTCCAACTAGAAACTGATCCTGCAATTGATTTTGAGGTGATATCTAAACAAAGCAAGCCAATTGCCAGTCCTCTTAAAAAGTAGGGATTCCCCTAAAAAGTAGGAAACTGTCTCTAATCATTTGAAATGGCTCATAAGGCCCCCTGCCAAGATCCACAAGCTTTTGGTGGTCATAAGTGAACTATCATTCCCTTCGTAAAAAATAGGAGACTAGCTCCAAGCTCCTAAAATGCCATGCGGACTTCCCAAAAGGTCACAAGACCTCCAAAAGAGCTCCCTATCGACTGTGTTAGCCTACGGGAACCCAACTGATAGGCTAACCACCATGACTAACCACTGCCTAGGAAAAGAGGACATTACAATCCGCCATCCCCAAGATTGCTTTTCCCCAAGTATTCCTCACTTGGATACTTTGGCCTGTCACTTGAATGTTGGGATCCCAAATCAATTTGTAGGATGTTCAACAACATATCCACTGCATCCGTTGGGTAGAGATAACATGATTCTAAGAATCACTGTAAACAATTAATCTGATGTAGAACAATCTACCAAACATAGAAATCCTTGGATCCCACAACTAGAATGGAAGTCTACCATACACATTACCTGTGAACTTCCATTGTGCTACTTTGTCATAATCTTCACCATGCTCAAAGTGGTGAAGCAACATGTCGAGATCCAACCAAATTGACGTGCCAAGCCTGTCACCACCTAGATCCCAACACATCAAAACCTCACATCCATCGAACATGAGGAGATGGAGGTAACTTGAAGTGCCAACATCACAACACCCACTCCAAACTCTACAAATCTCCTGTGGATGTGATGAGTATCCCTCATAGGTGCCAAAAATTGTGTCACAATTAATGGTCTCTCATTTAGACACTTGGTCAAAAGGCTCTAAATGTCCCCATTAAGCAAACTCCAAGTGCTTGTGTCATAGTTTGATTCCATCTCCCAAGTATGCCCATTAATTGGCACAAATCTCAGAAGTGAAGCAGCTACATACTCCCTCAATGAGTCAACAACATGAGAGGATTGCATCCCATTGAGCATGTCATGAATGCTTATAAACCAATACAAATATGCCTCACCCATGTTTCCATCCACATGTGTAGTCATGACATTAGTGGCTGATCCACTAAGTGTGTGATCAACTATTCCACCCAACATTAGGACTTGAACCTTTAATGAGATCTCAACCAGGGGTAACTGTTGAGTCTCAAGGTGAAGGCTTGGTATACCAATAGAATTTTTTGAATCATACATCTTCTCTTGTTCATGCACATCTTCATGTTCCTCTTGCTTCCTCATCTGAAGGGGCTCATCCTTTGTATGCTCAACTTCTACACATTCTTCCCTTGGAAGAATTAGAGATTTAAGGTGTGACTCCCTCTGCTTTTTTGCTTGATCTAGCTGGTTGCAACATTCCTTGACCTCTTGCAAATGTTGTTCTGCTTAGGCAACCAATAACTTTTCCTTCCTAGCTTTTTGTAACCACCCATCACACAAAACTTGTGTCTTGTTCACATCTTCCAAAGTCTGATATACAAAATCAAAATGATTGTGGCATGAATCCACAACACATATAATTCATCTTTAACACCCAAATCTTGAGTATCAACATTATAAGACTACACAAAACCATCATCCTCACGTGAAATGGTTGTTATCTCATGATGATGCAAGGAAATATGACTGGTGTTGCAAAAATCAGAATTGTTGTCATACCTTTGTGTCATAATTTCAACATCTCCAAGTGGTCGATCCATGTTTGTATTCTCTTCCTCTTTGTGATCTTCCTGAAAAATCAAAGGTGTAATATGTGATTCCTCTTAATCCAAACTCCCATATGGTGGAAGTGAGTTTGTGAACATGGTCCCATCTTATTTAGGAATCCCACATGATGACGGATTTTTTCTTTCCCCATGATCACTAGTAGGCTACAAATCACAAACAAGTGACTCTTCTTTCCTTTCTTGTTTTTGTACCTTTGGCTCTTCTTTTGTGATTGATTTTTCTACTTCAAGTTTCTTCACCTTTTTATCCATGGATTGGTGGTTAGGCTCCCAAAATCCTTTGCATGAAGAGCATAGATTTTGTCTTCTCATTTGGTTCTTGTTCATTTTAGGAGGTCCTGTAACTTCGTCATTGAGTTTAAATATAGAACCATCATCATTATCTGATTTGAAGGTTTCATCATACCTACTCACACTGTGCCTCAATAGGCACTGAACCATGGGGTGTATAATATTGAAAACTGGTCTTGTTGCCTATTGCAACATCTTTCCCATGACTGAATTTTGCAACTTTAAATGAAGTTTTTTCCTTAAACATCCTCCTAGTATACTTTTTCAAACCAATATTTCCAGGACTCAAGGTAACAACATAGTTTAGATATGTATTAAAAGAATATTGTGTTTTAAAATCATTTGGCATGCTCCAGTGGTCCTCAAAGAGTTGATTGGCTTCCCATTCATAACCTTCCCTGTATTGTTCTTCGTCCTCTATATTGGTAAAATAATGTGCATTAGAGTTTGCTTTCCTTCCCTTCGCAAATAGAGGGTCAAATTTTTTCGGATCTTGTATAAAGTCTTGAAAGACCTCCATCAATTCTACCATGAGTTCTTGTGTAGACTTCATTTTTACCAAACCATCAATCAATTGCAATTGAGATTAGGTACTCAACATGATCGCAGGAAAACTGCTTTGCTACCACTGGAATGTCCCACCCCAAATGGAGCAATCTCTATTGTGATTTTGCTCGATATTTTTTCTGATTTGTCTTAGTTTGGCATATTGGATATTTTGTCAAAACAGTTGCCAGGAAACTCACAAGGATTTGTTTTTCAAGGTATTTCCAAAATATGTTAACTTAATGCTCATGAAATGTGAAGAATTAAATCAGATTTAAACCACTGTTACAAA
>VDFB02096586.1:0-16766 GCA_007258455.2 Sequoia sempervirens | reverse complement strand
AATGCCACTTGGCTCAAGAAAAAGGACATGTAAGAGGCCTTTAATGCCTTGTTGGATGGACACATCCTTTTGGGAGGGAATTTTCAAACTTGGAGGAATGTTCCAACTTGATGCCATATTTGAATGAAAAGGAGGAATTAATAAATCAATTAAATTGACTTACTTGTGCAAGTTGCAAAATCTAGAGGATTTGATGGATTAGTGTTATAGTTAATCAGGATTTGATTAACTTAGATGAAAATTAGCTTGATTTGACGTTTGACTTAGATTTTTAGATTTATTTAAATCAAATGGGAGGAATAATGAACATTAGTGATCTAATTAAATAAATTTGATCTATTCAATTAAATGAAGAACTTTAGAAATTAATTAAATAAAATGGATTTATATAATTAAATAGATGACTTTAGGATTGATTGAGGAGTTAATTAAATAGAATTGATTTATTTAATTAAAGAGGAGAATATGATGATTTAATCAAATAAATATTGATTTATTTAATTAAAAGAGGACTTTAGGAATTAATTAAATAAAGATTGATTTGTTTAATTAAAAGAGGAATCTGGATGAATTGAATCAAATAAAGATTATTCGATTAAATGGTTAGTAAAGAGATGATTCGGGATGAACTAGTGTTAGTAAATCAGGATCAGGTGCACAGGATCAATCAGTATATTTTATGTGTTTACAATATATAAATATATGTATATATGTATATTTATATATATGTATGTTTATAGGTATATATATATACATATATATATAAAGAATAACATTATTTGTACATATTAATACATTATATAACCAATATATTTATTAAAAAGTTTATTCTATCACATGAAATATTTTTTTATATTATTATATAACACTTTTGAGTACATATTTAAAAGTGAATAGAATTATAGAAATAACTTGTTACTTTTAATCTTAAATTTTATATTCATTTAAATGTCAAAATATTAATATTTAACAATAAACAGAATTAGTTGATAGGCTATTTGTTTGAAGTTTCCGCTAGGATTTTCGTCAGCCTAGTCATGAATTGGATTTTCTGGCATCGAAGATGTGCCAGTTGGCGGCGACTTGACTAAGTATTTTTGTGGTGATTTGGAGCTTGGTAATTATGTGGGCTGGTGGTGGTGGTGTTGGTGTCCTTGATACGTGGAAGCTGAATGGTAAGTGTTTGCTCGCACGAGGTTTAATGCATTCTGTCGTTGTTGTATGATTGGGGCGGATGAAGTAAATGCATGCAGATGAAGTAAATGCACTATTGAATGTTGCAGTGTGGGAAAGTATACTTTGATTAAGTTGCATTGTCGAAACAACCATTTTGGTGTTGGTTTCATAGAAAACTATTGTAAAAATCGTCACTTTTGGCTCCGTGGTTGGTTTGATAGCAGACTATTCCAAAAATTAATGGCTTTTGAACCGTTTTATGCTAGATTGAAAAATGTTGCTCTCCAAAATCTGTAAGTCATTTTACATGGGTATTTTACATAGATGATTAATTTATTGTTCATGTCTTCTTGTAATATGTTTCTATCTTTGGCGTTTACCTGTTTTGTAGATTTGAAAGAGATTATCACTCTATATGGATGGAGTAATTGTAGTTAAATCTTTTTTCTTTCGTAAAAAAATATGGTTAGGGTTAGAAATTTTTTTGCCATTGCTTTATTGTTTTAGTTATCTCTATGCATCTTTGGCATTATACCCATTAACATAGGAGAAATTACAGATTAACATAGGAGCAATTTTTTTTTCACCCTTGGTTTATTGTTTTAGTTATCTTTGTGCATCTTTCATTTATTGTTTGTAGTTATCTGTGTGTATCTTTGGCATTGCACCCATTACCATAAGAGCTATTGTAGTTAAATCTTCTTTCTTTCGTCAAAAAATATGGTTAGGGTTAGTAATTTTATCACCCTTCGTTTGTTGTTTTAGTATGAAAGCATAAACAAATTGGAGATAAAATTAGTTTGGTGGTTGTTCAATGCTATTCTAATAGCTCTTTTATAATTTCTCTATAATATTTATTGCCAGGTGATGTAGCACGAATTTTCAATGAAGTCTATGGGGTTACACTCATTTTTACATGGGTGTTATGCATAGATGATTAATTTATTGTTAATGTCTTCTTGTTATATGTTTCTATCTTTGGCGTTATGCCCATTTTGGAGACTTCAAAGAGATTATCGCTCTTTATAGGTGGAGAAATTGTAGTTAAATATTCTTTCTTTTGTCAAAAAAATGTGGTTAGGGTTTGTAATTTTTGGCTGTTCAGTGTTATTCTAATATCTCTTTTACAATTTCTCTATTTGTCTATAATATTTACTGCCAGGTGATGAAGCTCAAATTTTCAATGAATTCTATGGGGTTATACTCATTTTGCACAGATTATTGCTACATATTGGCTTTAGGAGTTCTATTTAATGGGGCTTTGCGTTCATTTGTGTCGTATGAGTATGTTTCATGATATTATTTTTTCCTTGTGTGTTTGAAGCTCCCCGTAACAAATTATTCTTCATGATATTCATTTTTCTAGTTGCTCATAACAAACTCTTGATTATCGTAGTTTGTTTATTCTATTCTGCATATTTTATTCATGATATTCTTGTTTCGTGATTTGTTCAAAGGAAAATTTATAATTTTTTCCTTATCCTTATTGACCAATGAGCGATGTTTAGGAACATTCTTTGTTCAACAAGTAAGGTCCACGTCATGATAAACAAATTGAAAAAATATTGTTCTCCAGAATCTATAAGTCGTTTTACATGGGTGTTTTGCATAGATGATTAATTTATTATTTTTGATAAAGGGTAAAACGGGTTTTACAGGGACCCGAAACCACAAAGTATTACAACATTAAAGATAAGAAAGAAAATTTCAACAAAATCAACCAGTTGCACATCAGGACAAAATCAGAAAAAATAGCAGCCAACCGCAAAAGACCAGGAAGATCAACAAAAGCCAGCAAAAAAGATAACAAAAAACCAGCAGTGACTAGCCCAAAGTCTTTAGGACAGCCTCAGTCTCTGCCTCCAAGTTCTTCATCTCGTGAACACCCTTCTTAAATGTTTGAATCATCTACGGAGTGGGGGGAGCCTTCCTCTTCAGATTTTCCCTGGTTCTCTTAGAGATGCCAGCATCCTCCTCCTGGTTTCTTTCATTGGTGTCCTCTAGGTCAACCACCAGAGATCCTTGTTGGGCTTTGTCCAGTTTTTCGGTCATGGCATTGATGATTATGGCATTGTGTCTGGCCATACGATTATTTTTTTCACCAATGATTTTAATAATATTTTTCATTTTTTCCATCTCAATTTCAACTTTTCTATTTTTGCTAGCTTGGTTCTGAGTGTCATTGTTGAGAATGTGAACTCTTTGCTTCACTTCTGTTTTTTCAATCGCTGCAACCTTGGCTCCCAACTCTTCCAGCTTACTTTGCAGGGCCTAGTTTTTTATCTTTAGCTCATTAATTTCATTGAAGGTCCTTTTCGAGAGTTTGAAGTGGGTATCAACATTATTTCTAACTAAATTCAAAACATCCACAGAGGGGTCCCTATCAATGTTGAGACAAGTATTCTCAAGGACAGGAGTGACAGGGGACCCAGTTCTAGTAATCCTATCCATCGACAAATCAGTAGAGGGTTCAGAATTATTAGCCCTAGACACCTCAGAGTCAAGGGAATCTTCAGAGTACAACACAAGGTTTTTAGCCTTGGGATTCTTATCAATAAGGGAGGGGCTCTCCAGTTTGGGCACAACACAACCTTTAATAGAAAGAGGGTTCAGGTTTTTCTTGCCCAAATGGGCAGTAGGCGGACTAAGGACAGTTCTAGCTGGGCTTGAATTGGGAAAAAACCCCGAGTAGTTGGGTTCAGTATCGTCATCTTTAGAGTCAGGGGAGGCTTCAAGATTAGTAGGGGTGGGCATATTTTGGTAATGCTCGATGATTAATTTATTGTTAATGTCTTCTTGTTATATGTTTCTATCTTTGGCATTATACCCATTTTGGAGACTTCAAAGAGATTATCACTCTTTACAGGTGGAGAAATTGCAATTAAATCTTCTTTCTTTCATCAAAAAAATATGGTTAGGGTTAGTAATTTTTTTGGCCCTCGTTTATTGTTTGTAGTTATCTTTGTGCATCTTTGGCGTTATACCTGTTACCATAGGAGCAATTGTAGTTAAATCTTCTTTCTTTTGTCAAAAAATATGGTTAGGGTTAGTAATTTTATCACCCTTTGTTTATTGTTTTAGTTATCTTTGTGCATCTTGGTCATTATACCCATTAACATAGGAACGATTGTAGATTAACATAGGAGTAATTACATATATATATATATATATATATGAATATATATGCAGATGGTTAGTATGAAAGCATAAGCATATCAGAGATAAAATTAGTTTAGTGGCTATTAAGTGTTATTCTAATAGCTCTTTTACAATTTTTCTATTTGTTTACAATATTTAGTGTCAAGTAATAGGTCGAATTTTCAATAAATTCTGTGTGGTTATACTCATTTTGCACAAATTATTGCTACCTATTAGCTTTAGGAGTTCTATTTAACATGGCATTTTGTTCATTTGTCTTGTATTAATATTTTTCATGATATTCTTTTTTTCTTATGTCTTTGAAGTTCCCCATGACAAGTTGTTCTTCATGAGATTCTTTTTCCCACTTCCCCATAACAAACTATTGATTGTCATAGTTTTCCCCTTCTATTCTCCATATTTTATTCATGATATTTTCTTTAGGTTATGACAACAATTATATGATGCAATAATATATGCAAAATGTGTATAACGCCACAAACTTAATTGTAAATTTGAGCTACATTGCTTGGCATTAAATATTATAGACAAATAATTTATGCAAAATACCCATGTAAAATGACTTGTAGCAAATAATTTTTATTCTAACCTCTTATATATAAAATTTCTCTACTTATCTTCAATATTTATTAACAAAGAACATAGCTCGAACCTTGTATCAATACGTTTCATGATATTCTTTTTTCCCTGATTTGCTTGAAGGTCCTTGGAACAAACTGCTCAAGTTTGTTTATGTAGCCGATGGAGCTTTCTAATTACACGGGATGGCAATGTCTTATATCAATATGTTTCATTATATTTTTTTTCCCTCATCTATTTCAAGTTCCCCACAACAAACTATTCTTCATGATATCCTTGTTTTCAGTTCCTCATAACAAACTGTTCATTATCCTAGTTTGCATCTTCTATTCTCCACATCTTAAAGTTCTATTTAATGTGGGTTTGAGAACATCTATCATTTTCCTCTGATTCTTAAGTGTTTTCCTAATAGGTCTTTTCCAATTTTTCTTTTCCTATTCTATCAATATGTTTCATGATATTTTTTTTTCTCAACTATTTTAAATTCCCCATAACAAATTGTTCTTCATGATATTCTTTTTTCTAGTTCCCCATACCAAATTGTTCATTATCATACTTTTCATGTTCTATTCTCCATATTTTACCATTCTATTTAATGTGGGTTTTGAAACATCTCTCATTTTCCTTTGATTGTTAAGTGTTTTTCTAATAGGTCAGTGAAATGCATGTATAGATTTGAGTTTGTAGCATATTCCTGCTTACTAGAAATTCTATCACTATCTAGACAAGGTGTAACAACAAATTCTATGTAACAGTTGGCTTGTCAATTCAAAATTCAAGGTACATTATTTCCCACTAAATATTATAGACAAAATAGGGAAATGCTAAAAAAACTATTAGAAAAACACTTAAGAATCATAGGTAGCACTGGAGATGTCCCGACCGGTAGGCTATTTGTTTGAATTTTTCACCAGGATTTTGGTCAACCCAGTCATGAATTGGATTTTCTGGCGTCGAAGATGTCTCAGCCGGCGGTGACTTGACCAGGTTTTTTTTGGCGACATGGAGCTTGGTAATTACATGGGTTGGCGGTGGTGGAGTTGGTGTCCTCGATACATGAAATATGAATGGTAAGTGTTTTCTCGCATGAGGTTTAATGCATTTTATCATTGTTGTATGATGGGGGCAAGCGAAGTAAATGCAAGCGGATGAAGTAAATGTAATATTGAATGTTGTAGTGTGGGAAAGTATACTTTGATTAAGTTGCATTGTTGAAACAACCATTGTGGTGTTTGTTTCTAGCATTTTGTACAGGTTATTTTCCTCTTCTATTCTCCATGTTTTTTTCATGATATTCTTTTTCAATTCATCTATTAGTTATATCTGCTCCTTAAGTGTTTTTCTAACATCTCTTACAACTGTTTCATAGACTGCTTGCCTTGCACCAATATATTTCATGGATTTCTTTTTCCTTGATCTGTTTGAAGCTACTTATAATAAAGTCTTAAGTGTTGTGGTAATTTTGTTTGTATGGAACATGTTATATGTCTTATATCAATATGTTTCATGATATTCATTCTTCCGCATCTATTTGAAGTTTTCCATAACAAACTATTCTCCATGATATTCCTTTTTTTCAATTCCCCATAATGGACTCTAGCTCTCCCTAGGTTGTTGGAAAACCCTCAAGCACCAGTCCCGTAGGTGTGTTGCTTGCTTCCTTTTTACTGTGGGGAATTGTATTGGGCCTTTTCTAGATGCATGGTTAGTTTCTTCATCAATTACACTCAATCTTAGATCTGTGAATTTGTTGTTACACTTTGTAGAATTGTTTTATGTGTATACATATATGTATATACATATGCATATGCATATGTATATACATATATGCATATGTATATGTATATTTATATGTATATGTATATATGCATATGCAATCAAAAAAAGTGAAGATCTTTTAGATGGAGGGTGCAAATAAGGAAGGAATGATGCATACGCATAAGAAGCAACAACATTACACTCTCCAGGGGGGGGGGAAATGCACCGTACCTTCCATTTGTTACACTCTCCACCAAAATTTCATTGCATATGCATAGATACATTTACATATAGATATGCATATATGTATATACCTATGAATATGCATATGCATATACATATATGCATATATGTACATTCAACCTAATTAGATGTATGCTTTGTTTGTTCTTCAATTAAATTTTTTCTATATTAGTTTAATGGCTCTTAAGTGTTATTGTTGTCCGTGTTATACAATTGCTCTATTTTTCTTCAATATATATGGGTATATGTATCTATGTATGTTTCAAAGCATTGATTTCCACATACCATTCACAATCTACACCATCCTTTTTGTAAGGATTTGAAGTTAAATCAATTAGAAAGATACCAAGGAACTAACTATACAAAATGTGTATAACATCAAAGATGCACAGAGTATAGATATGTGTCTATATATGGATATATATATGTATTGGAAATTATACTTTGAAATGTGCAAGAAAATATATTGGTTAAGTTGCATTGTCCAAAGAGGCATTGCTGTGTTGGTTTGATAGCATAGTACTATATGAATGACTTGCTTGGTGTCTGTTTTATAGTAGATTGAAGGGTTTTAAAACTGTTGTGCTCCGAAATCTATGAGTTGTATAGATATATACATACATATATATACATGTATACATATGTATATATATGTATGTATATGTAAATATATATATATGTGTGTGTGTATATGTATACATATGTGTATACATAAATGTATATGTATATGCATGTATATATATATATGCATATATGTATAAAGCAAAGTGTATGTATATTTTAATAGAACTCTTTTATAGTTTCATTTTTATAACATTGAAAAAGCCAGATATCGTGGTCTTAATTCTGAACTGATGTGCTCAACGTTACATTAATGTTTGTGTTGTACCTAATATGTTTTATGATATTCCCATTTGTTCTATTTATCGTTGGTTTCAATCTTATTTATTCATACTATTTGCCAAATAATGAGCTCAAATTTAGAATATATGTACAATGTATATATGTAAATATATATGTATGTATATATATGTATAGAGTATATGATATACATATATATATGTATATATGCAAGTATATGAGACATTATATATGTATATATGTATATATATGTGTGTGTGTGTAATAAAAAAGTATACGTAAATGAAAAATATATTGATTAGGTTGTAATTGGTCGAAAAGAGCCATTGTGGTGTTGGTCCTTGATAGTAGACTACTGTAAAAAAAGTACCTCTACCTCTTTCAAGTTCCCCTATAACAAATCCATTCTTCATGATACTCCTTTTTTCGGTTCTTATTATGCAGACTATCTATTATCATATTTTGCATGTAAGAACTTATATAATGGATGATAATCGAGAACCCACATTAAACATATATATATTCATATGTACTGGCTACCAAAGCAAGAGTTCTCTTGTGAATTGAAAATTTGAGCTACATTCTTTGGCAGTAAACCCACATTAAATAGAACTTGTAAATGCAATGGGTAGCAATAATCTGTGCAAAATGGCTATAAGGCTACAGATTTAATTGGGAATTCGAGCTACATTACATGGAACTAAATATTATATAGAAATAGAGAAGAATTTCCTGGGGTCTTAATGACGACGTGGAGCTTACCTCTTCAACAAAGGATGTTCCTAAATGTTGCTCATTGGTCAATAAGGATTGCAAAAAAAATATGAATTTAGAATTGACAAGGCAACTGTTACATAGATTGGTTGTCTTGTATCAATATGTTTCATGATATTCTTTTTCCCTCATTTTTTTGAGTATCAATATGTTTCATGATATTCTTTTCCACTCATCTATTTGAAGCTTCCTATAACAGATTATTCCATTGTTCTTGTAACAAGGATTGTTTTCAATTTTTAAAATTCTGAAATTTTTGTAGTGGTTATTTTGTTTGGATGGAACATGTTATATGTCTTGTATCAATATGTTTCATGATGTTCTTTTTTACTCAAGTGTTTGAAGTTCATGATAACAAAGTGTTCTTCATGATATTGTTTTTCTCAGTTCCCAATGTAGCAAGCTGTTCATTATCATAGTTTTCTTTTTCTATACTCCATATTTAAAAGTTGACTTTTTCATCATATGTTATTTTCCTATGGTTCTTACGTATATTCCTAATAGTTCTTTTACAATTTACCTATTTGTATATAGTGTTTAGTGCCAAATAATGTAGCTTGAATTTAGAATTGAGAAGCCAACTCTCATATATATTGTTTTTCTTGTATCAATATGTTTCATTATATTTTTCTTACCTCATATGTTTCAAGCTTACCGTAACAAAGTGTTCATTGTCGTGGTTTAGCTCTTGTAAATTCTGAAATTTTGTAGAATGCTAGAAACTGCAACCATGGCGTTGATCTGTACCTTTGGGCTACTTGCAACTTTTACATAGACAGATACATATATGCATATATATATGTATTGAATTCCCCGTTTCATATTTAAAAATGTACATATGGGTATTGAATTCCCCATTTCATATTTTTGCTTCTTGCCATTGTGCACCTTTGACATTATGTGCATTTTTGCATAGGCCCTTGCTTGGCATGCCGATGAGTACATAGTTGGGAATAAATATAGTATACACATTCATTTAGATATACCAGTGTATATATAAATAAATATATAGATGTGTACATATGGATTTATATCTAGTTATATGTGTTTTTTTAAATGTGTAGACAAAGGGAAAATTAAATGCATATATATACTTAATTATTTTTATTCTTGCTATTGTATATTCTATTGTTTGCATTAAAAAAGATGAAGGCATCAGGTAGCAACATATACAAATGTCTGCATATAGGTATTTATAGAAATATAGTAAAAAGTTGCATGCATACATATATAAGCAACCTCAAAGATAAACAAATACATATAGGGATATATACATTTTCATTTATCATTAATATTGTTCTTGTTGTATCTCTTGTTGTTTCGACAATATTAAAAGTGGAATGGTTATACCCATTTTCATTTAATCAAAATAGTAAAATGGTTGCTAGATTATCAATATTTCTAAGTTGTCTACCAGTTGGAATTGGATGTTGCAATACATTAATATTTTATTTTTATTGTGAAATAGAGGTGCCAATCATTCAACTATAATTGCAACATTTCCTCCTTCTAAAAGGTCCAAGAACTATGTCTGTGGAATCGGGCTTTGTGGATGGGTCTCCAGAGCCCCCCAAAATTGATTTGGTGATTGATTTGGCAACACCTCCCACATGTCCTGCTATGGAGCCCAGCTCTAAGGGTACCATCCACCAGCTTCCATATCCTGATTCTATAAGTTTGTATTTCCTTTTCCTTATACCCGCTACAAATTTTTTGTTATTGTTTCCTTCCTCTCTTGTAATAAACTTGAACATTTCCTTTCAATTCCTTTAATTTTAGGATTCTCAAATACAAAAAGACACACCACATACGCTTTACTGTTTATGTTTCCATTTTTATTGGCCTTTAGGTGTATACACACATGGCTGGCCCTAGTAAACCATATAGATGTTGAAGTACATATGCATTGATCTTTTAGAACACATAAAAATATCTCTTTGCAGCCTTTGTTTTCCTTACTCGTTTTATCCATTTTGTGTGATGATGTGCATTTTCCTTGATTGAACTTCTCTTTGTAGGCCTCAAAGAAATAACCAACTTTGAATTCATTTGCAATTTGTTCCATCAATGTTGGAGATGTTGTTCCCTCTCTAGTCCTTCAGCTTCTGTCCTTCAAAAAATTTGGCGGTGATGGACAGGTTGAGCAATACAAGGTTGTCTTCTCTGATGGACACCATATGCAAATAGGAACCCTGCCTTCCAAATGAAATGATTTGTTGTCTTCAGGGGCCTTGAGAATAGGGTCCCTTGTATGTTTAAGAGACTATGACTGTAGGAATGTCCAATATTCAAGGTGGGTTGTGTTGTTTCTTGTCTATTTTAAAAAATTCCCTTTCTCCTTCATATGTGCCTAATATAATGTGTCCAATATATTGTTTTGCTTCTTTTCCAAGGCCTTAATCATATTTAGCTTAGTTGTGATTATGTCTGATTGTCAAATCATTGGGACCCGTAGGTATCTGTTCAAGCAGCAAGAACAAATTTTGGGGACAGACTCACCTTCTCCTTCTAAACGAACCCCTAAATTTGGTCTACAACTGTCCCCTAAAAAACAAAACAGCCCTCCAAATGTCAGCCCTATTAAAGCTTTGAACATTTATCAAAATTTTTGGACAATGAAAGGGAAATTTGTGTAACACATATTAAAGAGATGTACCCATTCCACAAAAAAAGAAGTGAAGGCCAAATTTTTAGTTTTGAAATTATAGATATGGAGGGGACAAAAATGTGTTACTTGTTTCGATGATACTACTGAACTGCATTACGATCGAGTTGAGGTGGGTGCAACTTATTTAATATCAAGAGGATCAGTGAAGGAAGCAAATAAAAAATTCAATAAATTAAATAGTAACCTGGAAATTGTTTTGGATGAAAAATCAACAATAAAACAATGTGCACATGACATTTTCATGCAAAAAAAAACCTCTACTTTTGTGCCAGTTAGTGACATAAGCAATTATAGTGATAGTAGCTTGGTTGATATTATTTTAATTGTAGTCCATGTTGAGTACATATCAACTATTTGTAGGAAAAATGGATCCAAAACAATCCAGAAAACTATTAAACTATATGATATCTCTGCTTATTTCATTGATGTTAATTTGTGAGGCCCAAGTTGGAAAGAAAAAGGTGATGTCTTGGAGCGGATGTATCTTTCTGGTGATATAGTCATAGTTGTTGTGTGGGGTGGCCGTGTAGGCTACTTTAATGGTAAAGTTATCAACACATCAACAACAACAGTCCTTGACATTAACCCTTCTATTCCTGAAGCAAACACTCTTAGATCCAAGGGCCCAATCAAAGTATAACAAATGGTTTCATCTTCTTTTGCACCTCGTAGGTTGTATCCTTCAAATGATAGAGTTACTATTGTATTCATCTTGAACAACTGCCTTGGCTTTCCATAAACTATTGAAGCCATTTTTAAAGCAACCATTCAAATTGCAAAAACTGAGTCTTTTTGTTATCTTGCTTGCCCCTTGTTGGTTAATGGGAAAGAATGCAAAAGAAAATTCACATTCCCCTGTGTTGATGTTTGGTTTTGTGATCATTTCTAGATGGAAATCAAGGAATGCAACTATCACTATATTCTATAGTTAAACTACAAGACCATTTAGCTAGCCTTTGGTGTATTGTTTTTGATGAAGCTGCCACTAGTTTACCACAAATTCCAACAAAAGACCTCTACATGTTGCAGGACAACTTTGAGTCTACAACAGATCCTATTGTTGTTATTAAAGGCCTTGTTTGTAAACCATACATCTTTACTGTCTTGATCAGAACAAATACTTACAATTCTGAGGAACGACTTAAAACAACGATTGTGAAAGCAACAAAAGTTGATTTTGAAGCAAAGTGTAAACTGCTTATTTCAAACATAGCAAAGATATCTACCCCTGCTCCAAAAAAAAATCCACTAGCGAGCCTATGCTTTGACTGCTCTTTTGCACTTTCCAACATTTCTCCTAGTCTTTCCTTTTTAATGCTTACTATGGGATGCTAAGACTTTTGTTTTACAAATATGAACATAATTTATTCCTATGTTTGCATATATATATTTGCACATTCATTGACCTCCCATCCTTTTGATTTTAACATGGTGCCCAGATTGTTTTTAGTCTACATTGTCACAATGATTCTTGATTCCTGTTATATGGTGGAATTTTTAGTTCTTCTATGTGTATTTTAAATTCACTTCTTCCCTTTATAATCATTGAATAGCAATATTATCTTCAATGGAAAACATATAGCAATAGTCAAATACTGAAAATGGTTAATGAAGAAATCTGTACAATACTTATATATATATTTTTATATATTGCAATGTTCAAACCATGTTATTCCTCTTGTGATCATCCATAGATATACATTTATATCCACATGGATACATATATATTTTGTTATATTTTTGTGTGTAATTACTTTGACCATCATAACTATTATTCAAATTAAAAAAATGAAAATAAATAACATCAATGTAATAAATTATCTACTGCCCCATAAGCATTGGGAAAAATATGCTATACCTAAAGTTATGGATTGGCGGTTTTTTAAAGAATTCTTTTTTATTGAATATTAGTAATTAAAGACATGACTAATAACTCTTTAAAAGAGGACAATCCTTTAATCTTCCATATTTTTCATAAAAATTATTTAATCCATAACTTCAAGTCTGCCATGTATTTCTATGCATATGTATCTTAAAATAATTAAATAATTATCTACCAATTGATTGATTAGCCTAGACAAAAAGGTCAACTATAGATGTGCATCTAGGTATAATAAATATAAAACTAAGACAAAGGTAAAATTATATCGTACCTCAACCAATCTATATAACAGTTCACTTGTCAATTAAAAATTCAAGCTACATTATTTGGCACTAAATATTATTGAAAAATAGGGAAACTGTAAAAGAGCTATTAAAAAGACATTTACTATGTAACAATTGCCTTGTCAATTCTAAATTCATAATTTTTTTGCAATCCTTATTGACCAATGAGTAACATTCAGGAACATCCTTTGTTGAAGAGGTAAGCTCCACATTGTCATTAAAAACCCTGCGCAAGTTTTCTCTATTTCTCTATAATATTTACTGCCAAGTACATGGAGAATAGAAGAGGTGAAAAAATTACTAACCCTAACCATTTTTTTAGAAGAGGTGAAAAAATTACTAACCCTAACCATTTTTTTTTACGAAAGAAAGAAGACTTAACTGCAATTTCTCATATGGTAATGAGTATAACGCCAACGATGCATAGAGATAACTAAAAACAATAAACGAAGGGAAAAAAGTATATGTGTATGTATATGTATATGTATATGTATAATTTTGATCTATAGAATTCTCTTCTGAGCATTTTACTATTTTTCTCTTCCTCTATATTACTTTTAGAAATATATAGTCGTCTGCACATTGCATTTTTTGCTTAATATATGATAACACTCCATGCAATTTGTGAGGCCTTGCCCAGGCTTGTTCACAAGAATGGTGGAGTTTGTTGACCACATGGGTTGGTGGTGGTGGAGTTGGTTGCCTCACTCAACAGGTACATAATGGTAAAAACCTGCCATGCACCTCCACTAGCCGGTAGATTGGATAGTTTAATAAGTGTTGTCTTCTACAATCTGCATAGTCTCATCCCCCTATTGTTGCTATAAGTTGTTTTCCCACTGTCTTTTTTGCCTTTCCATACACATCTAACCATAGATATATATTTTGATATATTGAAATAAAATTTTGCTTTGCAGTAATATGATGTTGGCCTCAATGGAAGCATAGATGGACAAGGAGATATGAATCCCATATGTGGAACAATTGGTGCCTACAAGATGCCCATAACTGTAACCATAATGAAGGTTTGTTTTATAAATTTATATTTTACTAACTTATACATTCAAGTGCCCCTTTTCTTTTTGCAGGGCTAGATATCCTCCAATACATAGAAAAGCTATACATTCATCCCTTTTATTTTTGCATGGTTAGATACATTCCAGTACATACCAAAATTGGGTATGTTTATAAATTTATTTACATAAATATTGTATGCTTTGAAGAAAAACCTTTGTTATTTATTTAATGTCTTCCTTTTAACGATATATGTGTATTTCATCTACGGAATTGGTTCAACTTTGAAACAAGACCTCTTGTATATTCTCCTTTTCCTATATCTATCAATATTATAGAAAAATTCCATCTTCTACAGTTCTTTATCAGTATTCTCTTTTTCAAAAAGTTATTGGAGCAAAAAAATCACTAGGAAAAGGAATCCATATATTGAAACACACAATTTTTTTAGCAACATCATCATTGTGTGATATATGATGGAACTGCATCAAATTTGTCATCAGTGTTTCATGCTTTACTTTGTTGATAGCTTGCCAGGAGCCCATGAGGCTTCATGATGCTGATGTGGTGGCGAGGACAACAACTGTGCAATTTGCGCTTTTCCCTTTCACTTTCATATTAGATATATATATACATACAATGTGAAATGTATGTGAAAATCAATGCTTCAAAACATAGATAGATACATATACACATATATATTGAAGACATTTGAATAGAGTAATTGTATGAGAGGTATTAGAATAACACTTATTTATTACTAAATATTATACACAACCATTTAGCTTCTGCGTATCAAGTACACCAACTCCACCACTGCCAACCCACATAGTTACCAAGCTCCATGTCGCCACAAAAAAACCTAGTCAAGTCCCCACCGGCCAGGACATCTCTAGCACCAGCAAATCCAATTCACGGCTGGGTTGATGAAAATCCCGGTGGAAACTTCAAGAAAATTATTACATACACTTGACTATAATAACCATAGTCTATTCTACACATTACATTTGTCCATGTTTCTACAATTATATTTTCAGCTTATGGGAAGAACTATCTCTAGGCAGCTTTTTATCGCTCATCTTTTTAAAGTTGTTACACCAAAAAAAATGCCACAATATAAAAAATCATATATGAAAATAGTGAAATTTCCCCTACTTCAACATTTCCTAATATATGATATGAATCCATTAAATTTGTGATGGGCCTTTCATACTTTTCCTTGCTCAGGGGTTTGGCTAGAGCCCATGTGGCTTCATGATGCCAATATGGCAGGGAGGAGAATGAGCATGGGTTTTCTAATTTTTCCTTGCATCATCATATATTGACTGCTACAAATATAGAAAATACTCTATTTTTCTAGATACATTTCTCCACGGTCATACAACTATCCCTTCAACTTGCCAAATCAATTATTTAAACCTAGTTCTTTATGATGATAACTATTTTCTATATGTTATGGCAACAATTGTATGATGGAATTTGTCCAAAATGTGTATAACACCACAAAATTAATTGGAAATTTGAGCTACATTGCTTGGTATTCAATATTATGGACAAATCATTTATGCAAAATACCCATGTAAAATGACTTAAAAATTCCAGAGCACAATAGTTTTAAAACCCTCAAATCTACTATAGAACGGACATGAGGGCGACAATTCTTACAATAGTCTGATACCAAACCAACACCGCAATGCCTCTTTCGACAATGCAACTTAATCAATATATTTTCTTGCCATACAAACAAAAATATAACAACAATTAATAGTTTTTTATAAGGAGCTTCAAACAGATGAGGGAAAAAGAATATCATGCAACATATTGGTAGAAGACAAGTAGTCTATGTAACAGTTGTAAGAGGTATTAGGATAATACTTAAGAATAAGACGTATGTGGTTTTTCAGTGTTTTCTTAATAGTTCTTTTACAATTTACCTATTTGTCTATAATATTTAGTGCCAAATAATGGAGCTCAAATTTAGAATATATATATATATATCATCTTGGCATTGTGGTGCGATGGCGCATCAAGAAGTAAATGCAATATTCAATGTTGCAGTGTGGGAAAGTATACTCCAAAATATGCAAGAAAATATATTGATTCAGTTGCATTGTCACAAGAGCCATTGTGGCATTATGAATATGTTACACATACCACATGATTAAATGCTCTGTTATTAACAACATCTCAATGCTATATCATTGAATGCTATGGTTGTATGCTAGCAATTTTCTCACAACGTAGAAAATACTTATACATGCTATTTTAAACTCTATTTAAAACTGTATTCTACATAAATATGAATAAACATTGTATACAAATCTATTTAGATATACATATGTACATATATAAATTTTTGTTGCATTCT
>VDFB02096585.1:0-68443 GCA_007258455.2 Sequoia sempervirens | reverse complement strand
CTCTCTCCCACTCTCTCCCACTCCCACCCTCTCTCACCCTCTCTCCCACAAGCATAGATACATACATATAGGCAAACATACAAGCATACATACATACATACATGACACACTAGCATACATATACATACAAACATATCAACAAACATTCAATAAAGTGGCATTTAACTAAAGGAAGACATAACACGAGTGTGTTATGTGTTGCTAGACATGTTCCCCAGAGAAGCAAAAATGTCAAAACTAGCACATAACGTGCTCGTGTTATATTTTTCTTTGGGAATCCCCAAGACTTAGCTTTGGTATTTTCCTTGGAATACCAAACCATAGGATTGGAGGGCATTCCTAATGACTAAAGACGTGTTTTTGCAAATTCTACAATTTTTCACATAATCGGGTTTGTGCTCACTATTAGGATTGCATCTGGTTCAATATCAACAAAATTGAACACATGGGTAATGTTAGGTTCTCTCTTAGCTTTCCAACAATGTAATTTTTTTTACTTTTTGACAATGTTAAGCCTTTCATCCATAATTTCTTTTGTTTGTATGTCTATTTTTTGTCAAAAAGCAGTGTTTGGTGTTTTTTTCGTTATAAATTAACCATTCATCAAAATTTCAAATAAATTGCATTTTTAGAAACTAGACTCCATTCTACAAATTTTAAAAATAAAAATAAAAATAAAAATCTATTACTTTCCAAATTTTGTAGGGGGAGCACAGCCAAAATTCTACTTTTTATGAAGTGCCCACTTAGAAAATTAGTAAAAAATCAAATATTCATTAAAAAATTATTAGAAAAATCATGCATCAACTAGATATTGTTAGCTAACTTCTGACCCTAGCAATTTTAAAAATACTACAAAAAATTTCACCATGCTAGGGTCGTAAAAGAGTTGCTATGTTATGTTTTTTTGATAAAAACAACAGCAATTTGTGTACCTCCCTCTTTTGAACCCCTTAATCTCAACCATTTTAAAAATAAATTAGTAGTTTAGAAAGTATACTCAGAGCACTTTGATCCTTGTTTTTGTTCCATCTCAAAATTTTGAGTGTAGATATCCTCAATTTCAAGTCCAAGGTCAGTATTTCCTGATTTCAAAAAAAAATTGGCCACTTAAGCCCCCTTTTTGGGAACCATCTTGGTGCATTTACCATTTTGTGAAAAATAGTAAATAAACATAACAAAGATTTGAATACTCAACTAACTTAACATTGTAATCCTACCATACAATTATTAAAACATCTATCAAAAACACTCCCTATAACCTTGTTTATGGTGTTGAACCAATAATACCCTTGGAGTTAGGGATTACTTCACTGTGAATCACTCTTAGACGGCTTATTGAAGATACTACATATAAAGTGCAATGATTGCATCAGCTTGAAATGCTTGATGAATGATGTATTAACACTCTCAAACATCTCCAAGCTTATTCTAGGTGAATGCAACATACTTATAATGATCATGTCATCCCTCACACGTTTAACAAAGGAGATTTAGTATTATAAAAAAATTAGTGTAATGTAAATGCTCTTCTAAATGAAAAAGTAAAACTAAACCCTAATTGGTCAGGACCTTATGTAATTAAAGAAAACTATGGATCCAGTTCCTACACATTAACAAAAATGGATGGTACACCTCTAAAAGAACCTATCAATGCCAAGTATTTGTGTTGGTATTATGCATAACATCCCCTCTTTTGAATAGTGTGTTAAAGCAATGTTGTTAGATTAGGTAGATGGTATTACATTTTATCTCACATTGCTTCATTCTTTGACAAATGATATTATTCTTAGAGTCTAAAGTGATTGTTCAATTAGATTTAAATATTGGTTTAGTTTCCATACAATTCAAAAGAAAATCTTGTGTGGCATGTTAATTTAGATCCAAGTATACGCATTTAATGTTATGAGATCATAGGTGCATTTAATTTAACATAGGATACTTCATCACAATGTAGTATCTAATATAAACTGAAAAAAAATTAATTAGATCATATAAACATTAAATCATGGAGATATTTATTAAACATTCTTACAAATCATATTTTATAAATCACATTGAAATTTAATTCAACTTAAGATCATAAAAACATAAACATAAATGCTCCTATATCATATATATCATCAAAAGTTCAAGTACATATATCAATGAATACAATTCTAATAGGGCCTATGACTACTAGACCCCTCGGCGCTTGGTGGTGGCATCCATCATGAGATGGTGGAATGTGATTGTGTCCTACTCAGGGACCTCATGGCTATTTGTAGTCCCCACACCTCTCCTATCATGTCTACCTCTTGTATGAGTGCCTCGACACACTCCTACTCTATGTGATCCCTCTCTACCTATAGTCTAGCCATATCTATCTCTAGCTTCAAGATCTTCGCTTGGAGGGCAGCCTCTATCCCAATATCTGACATACCTTGGGAGTCTCAAATCTCATCCAACACTATTTGTAGTGTAGAAAGTTGTCTTGTAGTTAGGTTGGTGTGTTTGGCTGCACTCTCATACACTATCCTTAATCTCGTAAATGACTCAAAGAGATTTCCATGTTGCCTCGCGGAAGGTGGGGGCACGTACTCTAAGGGTATATCATCATTCATGCATAATAAAGGCATCATCTTTGTAGTCACATGATGATAGAGCTCATGCCACTCTCATGTGGATCCTACAAGATGGAAATCATAAAATATATCAATACACATCATGACATATATATAAATCATACACAAAGTTAAAATGCATAATGAAAACATAAAAATCACATCATCACCTGGATCTCCAGTCTTCTAGTTGGGGTATAACCATACAACAGTGGTCCCCTCTATATGTAGGAAGTGTGGATGGCCCACTACTACTAGCCTCCCCATGCTCATGAGTGCAGATCTCTGATGTGGTTGTTGCATGTGCTCTAGTGACTCTAATAGGAGGTTCATCTCTCCTCTCCGGGGAAACTGGATCCTCCTTTGTCTCATCGGTATCATCACTCATCGACTAGAACTCCTCATCCTCCTCCTCCTCCTCCTCATCCAAAAATATGTCAAGCACACTGTTATCATCATCTGTATCTCCATCAACCTTCTCATCATCCCTATCCTCTTTGAGACTTGGAAGAGGTCTGACGTGGCTTGCAAGGTAGTGCATGGGAAAGACATGGGTTGGTCGACCTCCAACCCACCACTAATTTTTGGCTCGTGTGGTGCCTACATCATGAACATCGGAGATTGGGTACATGTCATGATCCTCATCCTCTAAACCACTAATGTAAACATCCTCAATCATAAGGCAACGAGTGTCTCTAGGTCTAGGAGTACTCCTGTTGATCATAGGTATTTGGGTTGATCTTGTCATGGTACCTAAATATGTCCAAACTGGCTCATCACATGATCATAGTAGAAGGGCCTCACTATCAAATAATTCCTCCCTAAAATAAATCATTTTTTTTGCTACCTAACTAGCTTGTGTCTATCATCTGTCCACTATGAAATCCTAAGATACGGTCTCCATAAGATATCATCCCCATCTAACATATCAAAATCACATCATCACCTGGATCTCCAGTCTTCTAGTTGGGGTATAACCATACAACAGTGGTCCCCTCTATATGTAGGAAGTGTGGATGGCCCACTACTACTAGCCTCCCCATGCTCATGAGTGCAGATCTCCGATGTGGTTGTTGCATGTGCTCTAGTGACTCTAATAGGAGGTTCATCTCTCCTCTCCGGGGAAACTGGATCCTCCTTTGTCTCATCGGTATCATCACTCATCGACTAGAACTCCTCATCCTCCTCCTCCTCCTCCTCATCCAAAAATATGTCAAGCACACTGTTATCATCATCTGTATCTCCATCAACCTTCTCATCATCCCTATCCTCTTTGAGACTTGGAAGAGGTCCGACGTGGCTTGCAAGGTAGTGCATGGGAAAGACATGGGTTGGTCAACCTCCAACCCACCACTAATTGTTGGCTCGTGTGGTGCCTACATCATGAACATCGGAGATTGGGTACATGTCATGATCCTCATCCTCTAAACCACTAATGTAAACATCCTCAATCATAAGGCAACGAGTGTCTCTAGGTCTAGGAGTACTCCTGTTGATCATAGGTATTTGGGTTGATCTTGTCATGGTACCTAAATATGTCCAAACTGGCTCATCACATGATCATAGTAGAAGGGCCTCACTATCAAATAATTCCTCCCTAAAATAAATCAATTTTTTTGCTACCTAACTAACTTGTGTCTATCATCTGTCCACTATG
Source organism: Sequoia sempervirens (assembly GCA_007258455.2). Taxonomy (NCBI): domain Eukaryota; kingdom Viridiplantae; phylum Streptophyta; class Pinopsida; order Cupressales; family Cupressaceae; genus Sequoia; species Sequoia sempervirens. The sequence continues at coordinate 64,183 of VDFB02096585.1, read as the reverse complement.
AAATCCTAAGATACGGTCTCCATAAGATATCATCCCCATCTAACATATCAAATCTAATCTACTAGTGAAGAAAATATCCCTCCTCCAATGCCCACCTCAGTGTATAACTATAGGCCTATGGGTAACCCATGGCTACTATGGTAGGAAATCTAGTGGGTCTAGTACATTGGATATGCTCGAAGCACCAAACCTATAAAAGTGTATAGTGCACTATATTGTCTAGTTCTTGGTATACAAACTATCCCAGATCATAGTATAAATGAGCCAGTATATTGCAACCCCAAGCATAGATGGTCCTATGCTCCTTCATGTCTCAAATAATGTGAACTAATCTTCCATCTAAGTGGGTGCCTCATCCACCTGGTACTAGTATAAGTGTTGTAGTGATGATCATGATCTGCTAAAGTAATGGTGTTTGTGCATGTTGTAGCCATCTAATCTCAATGAAAGGACCAATGGATGACCATCGGATGGGCCACTATAAATAATATATAATTTTGAATCCCACATCTCCTTGTAAGACTGCTCCTCTGTCGAGTGCACAACCTCACCCCGGATAGGTAACCGCATTATGCGGTAGATGTCCTCGAGGGTAATGGTCATCTCACCCATAGCAAGGTGAAAGGTACATGTATCTGCATCCCACCTCTCTACTAGTGCCATCAACATAGCATCATGATACCTCATAGGTGGCATGAGGTATACCCATAATAATCATATGTCCTATAAAATGCTAATCTCCTCCTCTAAAAACCGTGTGATGGACTCTCGAAGGAAAGAGAATTGTCTCCCTTTGAGATGTTGTTGAGCTCGAGGAGGAACCTAAAAATAAAAAAATACATAAAGTAAATCCTAAATTCATCAATTAAACAATAATTAAGTTGCTCTAGGACACTCTACAACCAACTTGGATATATGATCCACTTTTGGATGGGGGTTTCTAAACACTTTAGCCATCTAAGGGTCCACTTTGCGCCAAAGTGGGACACTTTGCGCCAAAGTGGGACACTTTGCGCCAAAGTGGGACACTTTGCGCCAAAGTGGGACACTTTGCGCCAAAGTGGGATGCTTTGCGACAAAGATGGATGATTTGTGACAATATTTTCTAGGGTACTAAAAATACATGAAAAAGTAATGTAAGTGCATGAAAATGAAGAAAAAGTAGAACAAAATCCATTCACCATGTGTTGAAGTGTGCCTCATGCCACCTCATCACAAATGACATCCATTTTGAGAGGCTTGTAAGCTCATCTGCTCGACATCCTGGATCACTCTGCACCAAGGTAATTTGTAAAAAGGTAAATGTCAAATGATAGTAAAAAGTGTCATTTTCATTTGTATATACTAAACCCTAGTAAATAAAGCTTATTTCATTTTGAGGGAATTTTATTCAAATTAGCATAATAGGGGCTAGAGGACTCTATTTTCAATGTCATTTTTGTGTTAAATTCATAATTCCACTCTCAATCTCATCAAATATCTATCACTATGTGGTATAGTACTTGGAAATACCCTATGATATGAGTTAAGTAATTTGATGTGGCTTCATTGCTACCCTGATTCCACCTCCATAAATCAAGTGGAATTAGGGGGGAATACATCTACCCTTGAATTCAATTCTCTGTAGAAGTTTGATAAGAGGATTTTTTAATGACTAACGAACCTGTGTTGTAGGATGCAATTCCTAACATTGTGGTTTTGTAGATGACTACAGTGGGGGCTTTAGAACTCCCTACTTGTGAATATATCCATATGAGTATCCTTTTTTATAAATTTTATTGATTTGATTTCTTTTAGCTTGCATATGCATGTAATGTCATATGGCCACTAAAGTGGGGGCTAAATGTAGTGTAGAAAATTGTACCCCTTTCTAAGAGAAAGTACAATTTCACACTTATTTAGACCTATTTTGGTGACCTCTTCATTAATGCATTTTAAAATCCTATTAATAGGCCCCTAAGACCCTTTTATCATGCATCCCAAGGCCTATTTAACTTAATTTTATTTATTTCTCGACACCACAACCCGTATTGAACAAATGCTAGGGATTAAATTAATGCCCCGACATTCTAGGATTCTTGATGACTTAGGTCAAGACCCATTCACCATAGTGCAAATGGGTCCTCATTAAGAGCCCTAAACTCATATTTTGATATATTTTGGGTGGTATTTCAAGGTTTCAAATTCAAATTTCAACTGTTAGCTTTCAGGATCTGATAATTGAAAAATTAGGAAGGAAGCCTATAAATCTAAGTTTTGCATTCATTTTACACTAGAGAGAAGAAATCAAGGTAGGAGCAAGAAAAGAGTTTCACATGATATCAAGCATTCAAGAGAAAGGAGCAAGCAAAAGTGAAGTCTTGGAGTAGCATTCTATTGTTTTTTGCAGCTCTTCAAGCTCATTTTTTCATCAAAGATCAAGCATCATTCAAGATTGATGATAGATGCCTATGGAGAATCATGATGGATTCTAGGTTTTGGGAGAAGCACTATGAGATTCAACCTAACCTAATGAATTTTTTCCTAAGTGATTCCATCTTCTATGATCATTCTATTTTTAGGCTAAAGAGAGGTATAATCAGTTTCATGACTTATTAAGGGGATTTGAAGCCCTTAAAGTAGGTCTTTGTCATTGTTCATATTCATTTAGGATCTCATTCTAACACACTTGAGTAGGGTTTCTTGGCATTATTAGAAATATAAATCTTAGACACACTTAAGGTTAGGATCACACACACATTTCATGTTTCAAATTTCTATTTATCATCAAGGTTTAATTACCAAATTTGGGGTTTGATCAAGGCAAACCACTACCCACCAACAAAGAAACAATTTTATTTTGCAAAATTTTGATAGATCCAAATTTGAGAGTGAATGTATGAAGTTACAAGTAAGGATTGTAGGTCTTAGGATTCAATCTCAGATTAAGAGTTTTTCGGAAAATCCTGCCATAACCCATTCACCTTAGGGAAAATGAGTCCCTATTAGGGTTACAAAGAAATAACTTTTAACAAGTGCACAACATTTATTACCTTCAAATTCTTTAAAAAACATTTTGTTTCTTTTTTTTTATGATAAATATATTAAATTCACTTTGTAGATCACAATTGGAGTTTTTTTTCTATTTTTAATCTTTCTCCCCAAAATGTTGTTTGACCTAGAACCCCATCCTAGAAAAAAAGGGAAATTTGAAGATTCGCATCTTGGGTTGACTCACCTAAGGGTTGGTTAATTCTTGGTGTGGATCTCATTTCCTAATGAATTGAGGAAAGTAGGGCCCCTTTTCCCTCTTTGGATCCACTTTTCCATTTTGAGAAACCCTAGGACACCCCTATTTCCCTTCATTTCAACTTTTATTTATAAAGGATTCACTGTAGACCTTTGAAGTAATTCTCTTACATAAAAGCTACAAAAAAGAGGTGGATGACCTTAAATACTCTGTAATACTATCAAAGTATATTATTTTTATATAAATTAAGAAAATATTTATAAATTTGCTTTGTTGTCAAAGTATATTATCTTTATATAAATTAAGAAAATATTTATAAATTTTCTTTGTTGTCTAATTTGTAAGCATGATTAAATATGAATCAACAGTTGCATTTTATTTTTTATATTATAAATAATAATTTTATTGTTTACTAAATTTTAACTCTATTTAACTATTAATATAATCTATTAAAAGAATTTGCAATAAAAAATATTGAACCATATACTTCTATAACTACCACTAAAGTTCATTTAAAATAGGTTTTTAATATTATAAATCTATCTAACATGAATGATTTAAAATGTCTAACTAACAGGTTTTTAATATTATAAATCTATCTAACATGAATGATTTAAAATGTCTAACTAACAGAGATTTCTAATATTAAAGAAAATCTCAAACTAAAAGGCTATGAAAAAAGATTGTCACAGACTGTGAATGGTATAACTGATTGTTTCAAAATAAAGACTTCTTCTCACATCAATTCCTATGCTTGGTTTGTAATCAAATTTTCATTTAGACCAAGAACATTATGAAAGGAGGCAACATGGTAGTCAATACTTTCTCAAACCATGTAATCACTCTTCACTTCTTCTCTTGAATTGCATTACATTACATGTGTTCTACACATCTATGTGCATTGGCTTATTTTCTTTCCTTGTACCTAGTTTCTCTCCATGGTTTCATACTGGTGGTTTTGGATAATGGTACTGTGAAGCTGACGTTATCCAAACCACATGGAGCAGTAGAGATTGAGTATGGCGGTATAAACAACCTCGCAGATTATACGCCCCACAAGATCTAAAATTTCTCTACCCATCTAGTCTAGGCCATTGTAGAGGATTCAACCTAATTTAAAATATCAAGAATTTAGTTGGTAAAAGATTTTATTTCTATTTGAGTCTATATTCTTGCTTACAAGACCGGTTCAGTTCATGAGCTCAACTCTTTTCCTATTCAATTTAAAACCCACACAAGATTTCACTAAGTTCTAACAGATTTGTGAACAATATCGAATCGTTCTTAGCATATTATTAAACAAACAATGCTCCCAACTTGCAAAGATAAACTTTCTGAAGCTTCCAGAGTAGAAATTGAAAGATACGATATCGGGTTACCTGACTAAACAAAAGCTTGTGATAAAGACTGAATGGAGATCTTTTATGGGTTACTTTTATGGAGGAAACACGAGAAGTTAATTTAATAAAAGACTAATCTTGTTTCTTGCTTCCGTAACTGTTTTTCCTAACCATTGCTCTCTAACCGTTCTTGCGCATTTATGTTGTGCGAATGTGAACAAAGGCTCTTCAGAATATAGCAGACCCGAATGAAAAAGACCATCTGCAAGCTTTAGAATGAGCCAACTAAAGACTCGAGCTATTTCAACTTGATGTTTTGGACTATGATGTAATGGTTGTTGCAATCAACGGTGAAAAATAATCCATAAAAAATTATCCTGCTGCAGATTTGGTATCCAGTGTCAAAGACTCTTGCGGAGAAAGCAGCATGGGAATACGTCCAGACCCACAAAATAGACATGGTGGCTGTTCATCCTTCCACTTGCTTGGGACCTCTTTTACAACCCAAATTGAACGCCAGCTCTGCTGCTCAGGATTTCCACGGTGGCTCCGGTGGTCCCATCGTGCAGGCAGCGCATGTTTGTTTGCAACCTGGACCTCTTTAGCTGTTAATTTATTTCGAAGTTTTTATAAATGAATTTTGTGAGGATGCGTGGGGCAATGCATGTCTTAGGTTTTTCCAGAGGTTCAACCTGTTTAAGGTTTTATTTTTCACTGCATGAACTTCTGAGAAAGTGTGGGCAATTATTACATGCAAGTAATTTGATTAGTAAAATCATCAAGTTCAAAGAAATTTTCTTTAGCTCATGAATTTTAAAGTTTATGAAGTTTGATGGTTCTAAATTGACTATACTTGCATCAAATTTAATTTCTACTTCTGTTCTTTGTAGCTTGAGCTTGCTGAATCAAGCGGCTTCACTCACCTGCAACCATGTGTTCTGAAAATATTTTGGTAATTTGCAACCTCTATTTTGCATATAATGGTTTTGTAATAGTATTTGGAGGGTCTTTGGTTAAATTGCTTTTTGATTTCTTATCCATGGGCTTATCTCTAGCTTGAAATTTTTATCTATTTTTATATCAAATTTAATGCTTTTAATTTTTTTGTAAATATTGAACATTTTATACCAGTATATAATGATCTCCAAAAGGACTTGTTTCCTCCTACCAAGCCATGGCAACTTTTTTACTATTGGTGGGCTTGCTAGGATTTTTCCTTTCGACTATAGGTGTCAAGGGTCGTGATATGATCCAGAGCTCTCCTTTTTCCCTTATTCTAATTTAATGATGTGCAACTTTGTGATTGCAAAGGTTCATCTTGTATCTCACATGGATAGCTTAGTTATGATATATAGGAATATGGAGATTGTTGTTGGTGTTAATCTTTTTGGTTCACAGCCTTGCATGTTAAAAGATTCTAGAGGTGTTTTTTCCCCATTTGAATATAAAATATATTTGCTCCTATTTATGTGCCCACCTACAATTATAGTAGCATGTGTGTTCATCAATTACATTGAGCTATTTTATTAAAGAAAATAGTTTTTAAAAAATACTTGGAACCTTATTTATAAATACAATAGAATCAACCATGCAACAATAGAACAACAAAAAATCTACCCAAAATAATAGACACTAAATTAAATATAAAAGATAAAAACCATAACACAAAAAGAAAGGACCTTCATCTAGGAAGGTGTTATCTATTATGAAAATCCTTAGCAATTCCTAACTCTTCCAGATAAAAGTTCACATGCAAGTTTTTGAATCCCTTTTATCCGTATTCTAGTTCTTATTGGTACTACTTCTCATACATGTATGAGGGCTAGAAAAATTAGTATTTTTTTAATTTAAGCTTAAATGTGTCCAAAATATTGAGAGGGCTTCTTGAGTTTTCTTCAAAATAGTAATTCTTGATGCACTATTACATCAAGTTACTTAACCATATTGAATTACATACAATATATACTAAACAAGAATGCTTATATAAAAAATTATCCTTACTATCATGTCACCACAAATATTCCATGGGATGTATAATGAAAATATTCTTTGCTTTTTACTTTAATACTCACCGCACTAAATGCATACTTTCCCATAATGATGATAGGTTGACCATTCACAACTCTACCATTTTTTATTTGGTTTGTAAATCTTGACTACCAGCTTGTTCTCTCTTTCCATGCAGTGCACAACTCATTGCAAAGATGTAAAATTTGAATGATGATTAGAGAGTTATCATCATATGTTGAGTCACATATCATGTGGTGTTGACTCTAACAAGTTCATTGCATATAATTTTTTAAGTTTCACAACCATTCCTACTAAATAATTAGATATATTTAAGTACTTCTATTGGAGTGAACTCTTATTATATAAACCATTCTACATCATTACCATTAAAATTAGGTTATCTAAGGATAATATTGTGGACAATTGGGAGAGAATATTAGGAACTGACAATCCATGGCATATTGACCACATACCTATAGATATTATAATTAGTTCTAATGATGAATTTTCCCCTAATCAACTAGATGGATTGAATCTAAATGACCAAGGAACTTACAATCCATGGCATATTGACTACATACCGTTATGTTTTTCAATTAGTTCTAGTGATGAAATTCCTCCTCATAAATTGGATGGATTGAATCTAGATGACCTAAAAGAGTGGAAACTCCTATCTTGCCTCTACTTAGTTTTTGCAATTAACAGATTAAATTCACATGCTTGGCCCTCATGATTTTGACACTAATTGTACAATTGGAGCACCACTTCCATCCCCATCCTTCTAAGTGTAAAAAGTTGATCTAGAATTTAAATGAAGTTGGCATTTGGATCATTGGGTTCTTGTTATTCTAGTTCATAATTTCTATCAAGATGTATTAGTTATTGTGCAACAAGGCCTTAGTTTGCAATGAGATCTTAGTTGTTGTATAACATGTTATTTGTTGCATGAGTAAGCTTTTTTTGTAAGTTTTTATTTTTTCCATAATAGTTTTGAAGGGGTTGATTTCTCTCTTTTTGTAGTAGTTGATAAAATTTCCCTTAGTCTTTTTCATCTCCATTGGGGTGTTAGTTAGGTTAATATCAATTTTCCTTTCTTAGTGGACATTTTTTATTTTACTAGTGAATAATGTTTCATTTCCCTTATTTGGAAAACCATTATAGTATTTTTATTTGTTTATTTAATATGAAAGGAAGATAGAAAAAACTACAATACAACTTTTTGATTAAACTTGAGAGGAGAGAATACAAAAGGGACTCAAATTTAATAGTTCTAGCAAGAATATTTAGGATGCAAGCATCTTGCACTCACATGCAACCTCATGCAAGTCACATAAAATAATATATAAGAAGAATTAAATGAAATAAAACACATAAATAAATATTACATAATAGTTACCAATTAAAAGTACAAAGTTGTGTTAGACTTTTGGCCAACTTATCAACATAGGTGAATTTTAGTATTTCTAACTAAAAATCAATTTTGGTCAAACATATGGTCTAGTAAGGTTCATTCTAAATAAGTTACATATTTCCATAACTTTTATAACTAAAATTATTGTCTAAATTTATATGTAGCATCATTTTGAGGCAAATTTACCAAAAAAATAAAATTATTTGAAAATTTTGATGTTTTAACAACTATTTACACATGTAAATAACATTTGTTTGTAAATGTAAATATACCATTTTGTAGATCTATAAGTGTAGTTTTCATAAATATGCATATTTTAATAGTTTAATTATTATTTATATTTTCTTTTTTTTACTTGAAACATCAAAAAAAGGGGGAGATTGTTTCTATCCTTGAAGAGATAGGGATCCTCCTTTTTCACCATCTTGTTTCACTCAAGGAAACCCAAGAGATCTCAATCCAAGGATGGAATGAAGGAAAGAGATCTGCTAAAGGTTGTCCTAGGGTCTGATTAATGACTAAAGAGGGCTTCACCACCAACCTAGGGATTGGAAAGACAGATTACATACAAGATCTAATGATAATACCTAATGATATGTAAAGCTTCACTAAATGACCTAGAAATGAATGCAAAACAGAATGTAAAACTGAGAGATCAAAGGTGTGCACCTAGAAACTTGTAGGAGCTTGAATGGAGATTTAAAATGCTAAAAATACTGAAACTAATATCTATTGGGACTCATACGTCATTATGGGTGATTTAGTCCCAAATTAGGGTTTTTGGGCAAGAACAAAAATCTGGCAGACATATGTCTTAAACACTTGAAATGTGTAAACTTTACTATACTAGGACTCATATTCCAAAAGTGGCGTATTAGTCCAATTTGTCCTTTTCAAAGAATCGGGATCTAAATATTCTCTTCAACCTCTGCTTAATCTTCTCAACTTGATCTCTGAGTCTAGAATACTGAATTTTTCCCTATAGGTGTCCTTCAATGATGATGTAGATCATGTGATCACTTTGAAAACTTTGAACACCTTGACAAGTTTTTCCAAACTTACTCTTCAATATATCTTCACTCTATATCTACAAATCACACACTAAACAGAGGTAAAAATGTTGTTTTGTTAGTGGAAAGGGGTTTGCCTTGGTCAAACCCCATTTTAGTAATCAAACCTTGTAATGAAATGAAATGAAATGAAGGAATGATGAATGAACAAAATGATATGTTGTAACTCACCAAACCCTAGCAATAAAAGGTTGCAAAAATGTATGAAATGACTCTAATGGATGTAGATCTTGACTCTTTCTTGAATGTGATAGATCTTGAATTGAATGCTTGCTTGAATCATGAAACCTTGCATCACAAATGTTAGCTCAAAAATAAACATGATGCATGATGACTTTGACATGATGCTTGATACTTGAATAATGGTCCAAAACACTTGATAATCAGCTCTTGAAGACTCTTTAATGCTCTTGTAAACACTTTAATGCTCTTGTAATCTCCAATTTTCTATAAGGATTCTTATTCAACTTGCTAGGTGAAAAATGAGTGAAATAACCTTGTGTTTATACTTGTTTATGCCAAATTTCTCAAAATTACAACACTACAAGCCGACATCAAATCTAGGAGGATAGAATCCCACCAAGAATTTGAATTAAATTTAATATTGGGCCACTGGAACTCATACACCAAAAGTGGTGTATGAGTCCAATTAGGCTTAACTATGGGACACATTTTTCAAAAATGCTTCGATTCATGTGAAATCCAGATCGGGGCCCTAAAACCTAGGTGGGACTCATACGCCCAAGGTGGCATATGAGTTCTAGATCACTAAATCTAGGCCACACGACCTAAAATGATTGAATTATGAATGGATGTTGGTTTATGTCAAGATTATCCTCAAAAAGATGCATTAATTAAGGCTTGTGGATACAAAATAAGGCCAATTAAAGCATATAAAGAAGCTTAATTAATAATGAAAACCATAGATTAGTGTGAAAATATGGTATAACACTTTACAACACCTTAAATAAGGTTTAATTAATTCTATTTAGCTCACAATGGCCACAAGACCTAATGTGAATGTGTTAAACACATTAAACGACACTAAATCAAGGAAACATTAAGCTTAATTTAACAAGGAGGGCCCGAGCAAGCACAAAAATATAAAGGGATACACTTTTCATTGCCACATTTAGCCCCCACTTTAGTGAGAGGAACTTGCTTCAAACTCACACTAAAGTAGACGAACTCGCATCAAGAGGGGTCCAAGTGCACCATGCAGGTAAGATAGGATGACAATGATCAAGAGGGAAGATCAAGTCCCCAAGATCGAGATCATATGGTAAACCAATATAGGCACAAAAGAACACACATGAAAGTGATATAAAGAGAAATAAAAAGGCACAAGCATACACTGCCAAAGAAAAAGAGAAAAGAAAAACAAAACAAAAGGGGGTGGATCAAGCTTCAACCATTTGTCCTGCATTTTGTGGATCAAATCTAGGTTGTTTTTCCAAAAATGCACGCTCACTCTAAGGCAACGAAACTCTAGGTTGTCTATTGGGTGAGTATCCAAAAGGTGAGACACATATGCACGCGGCTAGTATGTGCCCACACAAACAAGCAAGTGGCTATGGGAAAGTCATGCCTCGGTTTGGCTTCCCATACAACCAAACCAAAGTTATACCTCCTGATAAATTTTATAAGGTGCCACACAACAATAAAATTTAAGCTTCATGAGGCAAGAAAAGCTTCGTATGCTTGATACTCATGAATAAACAAGATGGGTCCACGGGCATGCAAAGTGTATTATGCAAGGTGGTCATATAACCGAAATTACAAACGTAATATAGGGAACATTCAAAGGATTTTTTCTTAATTCATGTAAGGTCTTTAACTTAGGGAACATTGTGTCTAATGTCTCCAAGAGAGAACCAATCAAAGATTATAAGATTCGCAACTTAGGGGATGCAGTGTGTCACATCAAGCCACTAAGAGGAATATAATATGATAAGAGAGATCACGCTCTAGAAGGACATCACACTCAATTTCTCCAAAAACCAAAAGATGCATTGAATGAAGTAAGAAGACTACACCATGAAACATGAGAAATACAAAAGAATATTGCCAATGTATGCCCCTACTTTAAAGAAATTGCTAAGCACCATGTTGTGAGAAATTACTTTAAAGTAGCATATGATAAATACTAACAGTAAAAAGGACATGAGAGATTACTTGGAAGTCCCTATGCCAAGTCATATGTTTCCAAATAAAGCTACATCATGAAAAGGAAAAGAGGGGTTTCCCCCAAAATGAAACTCCAAACAAATGAGGGATCCATGGATTTGGGGTCAATATGTTCTTGCTACAATATTTTTATAGAGACCTCAGAACTATCATCATTCCCCAAATACTCATAAAACTAAAAGAATGACACAAAGAGAGCAAAAACAAAGAAAATTATTTTGGGTCAACATGGAAGAGACATGAATGTCTCAACACCTTGCGTCATCCCCAAAAGGAAAACATAGGACAAAGAAAAGATAAAGGAAAAGATTTTGGGTCAACATGGAAGAGACATGAATGTCTCGACACCTTGTGTCATCCCCAAAAGGAAAACACAAGACAAAGAAAAGATAAAGGAAAAGCTTTTGGGTCAACATGGAAGAGACATGAATGTCTTGACACCTTGCGTCATCCCCAAAAGGAAAACATAAGACAAAGAAAAGATAAAGGAAAAAAATTTGGGTCAACATGGAAGAGACATGTGAAGGTCTCAACGCCTTGCATCATTCCTAAAAGAAAAACACAAGACAAAATGAAAAGGTAAAAGGAAATGATAAAAAAAATTATGAATTAGAGAAGAATGTAGGTACAAATAGAGGAATGTCACAAAGAGAGAGATACATCAAATAGAACAGCACAGGGAAAAACATTACGCACATGCAATCACATAAAAAAAATGAAAAATAATAATAATAATAATGCAAAAGACTAGTATGGAACATGTGAGTCAACCTATGAGAAGGTCATTCACATCCCAATCATGTTCATCATATAGAGAAGGTGGACAACTATCCAAAGGGACAATAGCAAGTTATGAACTAGAACCATCACCAAGTTCAACACTCTTCCTAGGATAATTATCTTTTAAGCTCATGGAAGAGGAAAACAATGTGTTCAATTCGTTATGCACCTCTTCATCAATTTTGGCGATCTCCTCATTGTCATCTAAATTAATCATGATAGGAGGTATAATGATTATATCTAAAGAAGGTTTTAACTCCTGTTGCGGTTGTGATATAGCATCTTTTTGTTTCAATGAAGAGGGAGACTCATCGTGCATTGCTTCAGTCAAGTTTGGATCTTAATTTTCTTTTTTTTCCTTTGTCAATCTTTTGAGCAAGAGCAGAACACCTACGCCTATGCTCACAAGCATGTCTATTTCTTTTAGTATGGTTATCAAGTTGTGTTTGTGTAGGAGCAGGTTCATCAACCATAGGTTTATTTTTTTCCCTAAGGGGAGGAATGAAAGGAACCATGGAAAGTTGTTCAACCACTTTCTCTTTAGCTTTGTAAATTTATTTTATTTTAGGAGGTGTGATGGGATTGTTTTTGTTATCTCTTGCTCTTTTGTAAGAGGTAGGCAAAGAATTTGTCTTAGGTTGGTCTTGGTTGTTTGGAATGTCTTTAGGTTCAATCATAGTTTTGTCAATGATGGTAGGCTCAATCATAGGTTGAGGCATGTTTTTAAGGGATATTTTTGCTATACATTTTGCTTTGAACTTTTGATAGGATTTGAAAGAGAAGTCTTCTCGAGGTTTAATAGGTTCCATAGGCTTTGGCCAAAAGAAATCTAATGAAATTTTTCCACAGGAAGACAAAGGGTTAAAGCCACTACGATGCATGGTGAAAATTTCATTGTCAAAGGGGAACTTTATTCATTTATGTACGATTGACGAGACAACTTCCATGGAGCGTAGCCATGGGTGACCAAGCTTCACATGGAATTGATCCATCATCGATATGATGCAGAATGAGACATCTAATTTTTTCGGTCCTATTTGTAAAGGAAGGGTGATCAATCCCATCATAGGGCAAGCGAAATCGTTATGCATCTTTATCCATGCTTTTGGTTTATCATATTTTTCTTGATAGATCTCATGCACAAGTAGGAATTCATCGATGATCACGTTCTCTCCATATACAAGATCAATTAATATCCCATTAGTGGGATTATCATTTATTTGGTTAGCTATGTAAAGAGGACCATCTGGTGTGTTTTGAATAATATCCTTAGATGAGAAAGCAATGTCAAGAAGATTTTTAGTTTAACCCTTATGAGGTTGAGTTTTGATCAATGCAATCAAAAAAAATTCAATAGTATTCATAGGACCTTTTCAATGGTATCCATAGGAGTTTGTTCAACTATATCCATGTTCTCATCATCCGTGTCAACATTCATCACATCATTCTTTGTAGTTTCACTAGGTTTGACAAATTAAATATTATGGTTTGGCATAGGATTGGTAAAGATTGGTAAGTTCCGGTTGGGAGGGGAAACAAACTTATTTCCTTTATCATTAACACCTGCAACTAAAAGATGACTAAAATCAATGAGGTCTGCACAAGATGTTTAAGATGCTTACAATGTTTCATGGACCATGTCCATTTTATCGATGATAATGGCAATAGGAATCTGACCTAAAGTTCAGGGGTAAGGTTTTATTAGGATTGGAAGTTTTAACGGGAGGTAAATTGATTTTTTTTGTTCTAGAAGTTGTGACATTGTGCTATCAAGGGTATCAGGTAAGGGAGTGAATTGCCTAGCCAGATCCCCAAATGCAAAAGGAGTTGTCTTCCTTATAGCAGCCACTTGGGTATGGGTGATCCCACAAAGTTGGTTTACAATTTTTGGAAGATTCTGATTTTTGTTGAAATCACATATTTTTAGAAAATATAATGATTTAAGCCTTAAAAAGTTCCATTTAAACTATTCCAATTGAAGAGGGTTTGATCAAACTACCTTAGATCAATCCCCCTTGGATATAACCCTGCTAGTTTTAAACCATACCTATTTAACAAAGTCTCCTTTACACCTATCAAAATGCTGATAAAAAACCACTTTTGATTTACCTTTTGGGGGATCAAATGAATTCATTTAAAAAATATATATTGTAAGTATGTATTCCTTATTATAAGCTTCCCAAAAAGTGTAATTTTAAATAAATTTAATTTTATTATTATATTTATTTTTTATTTCTTGTGAATGTAGGTTTTTCATTGAAAATCAAGCTCTTTATTCTACACGTGGAAAAATAGAATATTATCAAAAAAAATTGAAAAATATGAGTGCACCAAATATTGAATTCCTAGATCTAACCCAAAAAAAAAGAATTTCGATACATACAAAAAAAGTTGTGTTATATAGTTTGCCTATTTCTGAATGTAATTGGTTTGACTTCAAAACTTCATTAAGGAAAAAAATATTCAATAAAACACTATGAAACCAATTGGAAGCACTAGATATCATAGTTACAAATATAAATTCAAAAAAAATAGAATTTTATCCTTCATGGAAAAAAATTTGTGTTATACAGTGAGCATCACTCCTTAAAAATGGTGTTTACTGAAGAAAAACTATTTTTCGAAGGAGGTGGAAAAAGAAGTGCAATCTGATTCCAAAAAATTTGGGAAAAATATATTTAGAATCTACAGAAGAAAAAAAAATGTCACAAATCACTAGTTTGCATCATCTTCAAATTCCTCACGGTTTAGCTGCTATAGGTGCCCGAAAGTGAAGATTTAGTTAGAAAAAATTATTTCAGTGTCCAATTTGGCCAAAAATTGTAAATGAATATTGTGGGATCACCCGTATCAACATGTTGAGTTACTTGTTGAGGGGGATTAAGTTGAAGGAATCCTTTATTCTATTTTCTAAAAGGTTGATAATTGTTTTGGTTTGCAGATTTGGACTTCTTAGGATGGCTATAGGTGGATTTTGTTTCACCACTACTATCCAAGTTTTGATGATCACAAAGGGCAGTATACAAGTGTATGAAGGATGGGAACTTCATCATGGTAAGATTATCTTGTATCTTACTTTGCAAGTTCTCAATGAACATCCTTTGAAGGCGAGGGTCAAGAATCTTTACATCGATTTCGGAGTAAACCAATTGATAGCATGAAATAAAGTTGGTAATCTTTTCCTCTTCTTTTTTCTTACATCTCATCAAATTAGCTAAGGTCATATTAGAAGTCATATGCACTTGGAAATGGTTTATAAATTTATCAAAAAGTTCATTGAATGAACGAATTGAGTTGATCAGGAACAAAGAAAACCATTCTAAGGTAGTATCCTTCAAGGATCTAGGGAAAAGTTTAGCCAAGAGCTTATCCTCAAGAATAAAGTCACTACATAGGGCAGTGTAAGCAGAAACATGGTTAGAAGGATCTCCTTTCCCCCCATATTTCTTGAATCTAGGCACCTCTATACCTTATGGCATCAGCATTCTCAATATCTCCAAGGACAAGGGATTGCTTTTGACATAATACGTAGCTTGGCCATTTTGATTTTGTTTGATAGTGGAAACTTTTTTTTGAAGGGATGAAGCAGTTTGTAAAAGTTGGTTTATGAGAGGATCATTGTTTGAATTTTGAGATGGAGGCGAATATGGTGGGGGTGTATATGTCTTCGAGGGGCAAGTGAATGGAATTCTTATAGGTGGTAAAGTGGTAGGAGAATGAATTGTGATGCCAAAAAGGTACTAGGGATGCTAGCAGAAATAGGAAGGAATCACATTACTAGTTAGTTGCATTGTTGTTGTAACTTGAGGGTTAGTATAGGTAGGAATAGAGGCCATTTTTGTGGGAGGAGGATTTTTAATTCCTCCTTGGCTTGTGACATTATTCAATGGTAAAGCACAACTAGTAGTTGAGGTAAGGTGTTTTCCAAAAATCTAAACTATGTTACGCACAAGGTCAACTTCGTCTTCAATTTCAAGCATGCAATGAATGTTATCTATGGTAGGGATAGCAGTGGTTGAAATATTACTAGAGTACTTATTTGATTTTGTAGGATTTCTAGGTCTTCATGGATTTGGATTATGTTTTCTTACAAAATACTAGCAACCATTGTTTCAACATGCATCACACTACTTGAAGGAAAAGAGTTGTTAAGGGTATGGTCCATACCTAGTGAACTAGTGTCAACATAGTAGTGAAAGAGCTAGACAACCCAAGATCCATGATGATTGTGCTATCGTGGGATGGCATGAGTCTCGAACTTCGTCTCACTATAGTATTAGCAATAGGACACCAAGTAGAAAATCTCATACAAGGGACAATCAATGAAATGTAAGATGTGATGAACACAAGATAAATGCTATGCTCTAATGTTGATTCAAATGAAATTAAGCTAGGTGCAATTAAATGAAGAAAACAAAAAATCTACAAACTAAAATAGAAAACTAACAGTAGAAAATAGAAACAAAGAAACCAAGAATTTAATGTTGTAAAATGTAGTTTAAAATATGAAACGAGACTAAATCGCCTAGAGTGGCGTATGAGTCCCAATCAAGGTTTTTCATGGGTTTGAACAGTGAACAACAATCAGCACAAAATACCCAAAAATCAGGAAAAATCACCTATACTAGGACTAAATCTCCCAGAGGGGCGTATGAGTCCCAATTTAGGGTTTTTGCAAAGATTTCAAAAATTTGGAGTGAAAATATGCTTTCTAGTTTGTATGATGTCTAAACTAAGTGCAAATGCAGATTTCAAATGAATTTCAATGAAACAAGATGCAAAAATGCACCTATATACACTTTCACTAATGCAAAATTAGAAACCCTAGAATTCCAATTAACTAATGCAAACCCTAATGCAATGTTATTGATAGATCTAGGATATGCACTCCAAATTAGAATTAAGATGTTCTAAAAGAAATTTCACCAAAATTAAACATTAGAAAAAGGGGGAGATTGTTTCTATCCTTGAAGAGATAGGGCTCCTTTTTCACCGTCTTGTTTCACTCAAGGAAACCTTAGATATCTCAATCCAAGGATGGAATGGAGGAAAGAGATCTATTAAAGGTTGTCCTAGGGTTTGATTAATGACTAAAGATGGGTTCACCACCAAACTAGGGCTTGGAAAGACAAATGACATGCAAGATCTAATGACAAGACCTAATGATATGCAAAGCTTCACTAAATGACCTAGAAATGAATGTAAAATTGAGAGATGAGAGGTGTGCACCTAGAAACCTATAGAAGCTTGAATGAAGATATGAAATCCTGAAAATACTAAAATTAATGTCTGTTGGGACTTATACGCTAGTCTAGCCAATTTAGTTCCAGATTAGGGTTTTTGGGTAGGAACAAAAATCTAGTAGAGATATGTCTAAAACACTTGAAATCTATAAAAATCACTATACCAGGACTGATATGCCAGAAGTGGCGTATCAGTCCATTTTGGACTTTTCAGAGAATCAGGATCTGAATCTTCTCTTCAACCTCTGCTTAATCTTCTCAACTTGATCTCTGGGTTTGGAATACTGAATTTTTCCCTGTAGGTGTCCTTCAATGATGATGTAGATGATATGATCACTTTGAAAACTTTGAACACCTTAACAACTTTCTCCAAACTTACTCTTCAATATGTCTTCACCTTAGATCTATAAATCAGACACTAAAGAGAGGGAAAAATGTTGTTTGTTAGTGGAAAGGGGTTTGCCTTAGTCAAACCCTATTTGGGTAATCAAACCTTGTAATGAAATGAAATAAAATGAAGGAATGATGAATGAACAAAATGATATGTTGCAACTCACCAAACCCTAGCAATAAAAGGCTACAAACATGTATGAAATGGCTCCAATAGATGTAGATCTTGACTCTTGCTTGAATGTGATAGATCTTGAATTGAATGCTTGCTTGAATCATGAAACCCTACATCACAAATGTTAGCTCAAAAACAAACATGATGTATGATGACTTTGACATGATGCTTGATACTTGAATAATGCTCTAGAACACTTAATAATCAGCTCTTGAAGACTCTTGAATGCTCTTGTAATCTCCAATTTTCTATAAGGATGCTTATTCAACTTGATAGGTGAAAAATGAGTGAAATAACCTTGTATTTATACTTGTCTATATGCCAAATTTCCCAAAATTACAACACTACAAGCCAACATCAAATCTAGGAGGATAAAATCCCACCAAGAATTTGAATTAAATTTAATTTTGGGCCACACAGGACTCATACACAAGAAGAGGCATATGAGTCCCATTAGGATTAACTATGGGACACATTTTTCAAAAATGCTTAGATTCATGTGAAATCTAGATTGGGGCCCTAAAACCTAGGTGGGACTCATATGCCCAAGGTGGTGTATGAGTCCCAGACCACTAAATCTAGGCCACACAACCTAAAAATACATGAATTATGATTGGATGTTGGTTTATGTCAGGGTTATCCTCAGAATAATGCATTAATTACTTGGCTTGTGGATGCAAAATAAGGCCAATTAACTCATAAAGAAGCCCAATTAATAATGAAAACCCTAGATTAGTGTGAAAATGTGGTATAACACTTTACAACACCTTAAATAAGGTTTAATTAAGTCCATTTAGCTCACAAGGGCCCCAAGACCTGATATGAATGTGTTAAACACATTACGACACTAAATCAATTCAACATTAAGCTTAATTTAACAAGGAGGGCCTGAACAAGCATGAAAATGTAAAGGTATACATTTTATGTTGCCAGATTACTAAAAGTAGGTTATCAACACAAAAATATTAGGTTGATTACCATATCAATAAAAATACTAAAACTTATTGAAAATTTTGAAAAAAATATGATGCACTAAATAAAAGAATCTATATCAAGATGGTATAATATATATAATTTTAGATAAATATTTAATATAAAATTTGATGTTGAATGGAAATGACTATGTTTTAATAAACATATTCTAATATTTATTTAAATATATATATATATATATATATATATATATATATATATATATATTTATCAAAATTGGAAAAGAATATATCCATGCACTAAAGTTCCAAGTTATAAATACACACAAAAATTTTGAAGAGAAAAAATAAAATTTACTACATAAAGCTTGATGTTTCATATAACTTCATTTTTCAGCATTTTATCAGCAACTAAATTATAGTGTCAATTTATTTAAAACTATATTTAAATAATTTTTTAATTTTTTCAAAAAAATACAAACATAAAATATACTAAAAAATACATATTTAATTAGTTTATATCATTTCAAAATTAAAAGCATATATGCCACTTTTTAGTGATTCGAGTTTAAAACTTGGATCGTTGTTGGTTGTTTCCTTTATAAAAGTGTCACACAACTTTGTACTTTTATCCTACCCTCAAAAAACCTTATAAAGAAAAAAACCAACTTTCAAATCTTGAACCAATGAAATCATTGTAATAATAGTTACAATACAATTAGGATATCACACCAACATAAAATTCTAGAGAAATTATAGCAACATGTTATACAAGATTTCAAATACAATATATTAAATCTCCTTCCCAAGCATCTTATTTATGCAACAACTTTGAACAAGATACGAAGCATGGTTTCCAAAACCATATGCTTAAAACCATGGGCAAGTTAGACTTATCTTTTTTCTAGAATGATGTTTTTCATGCCATGAGTTGGGAAAAATTCTTCCAAGACTTCTAATTCACAATTTGATCGAGCTCTTTGTTTACTTTTAATAAATAGTTGCATGTGACATAAGTTGTCACATTAAGTGGGACCTCCCTTTTACATTCAATCAAATTAAATAATACACAAGTTTTATGTGTCATTTAATTATAAATAAGAGCACCCACCAACTACATTCAAACATTATCTTAGTGGTAGTACTTCTAATGGCCATCACTAGATTGTCTCATGAGTTTGGAAAAGAACGTAACAAAGTGATACCTTGATCTTTATCATCCATCACTATAACAATATACTTCTATTATGTAACAACATTATTGAAAATATTTAGGTGTTAAGATGTATAGTCACCATCAACCATCTTCAACGAATACAACTTTCATAGAAAATATTTAATTACCATAAACTTGACTTGATATAGTCTTTCTATCTCTATCCACAATGTATTCACTATGGCTTCTCCTATAACATTCAAAATCACTAAATATATGAAATAAATCTTGATGAGGATTCTCACTTTTTTGTTCAACATATTTTAATCTTATTCCCTCACTATCATACTTTCTTCCTAGATGTTATCTCCTAGATATCCTAGTCTATTAGAAAGTACTCCATTTTGAGCCTCCAAAGCTCAAAACTTATACCATTGAATCTATTCTATATCCAACAATTATGTGCTCATCACTTTATTGCAATAAGATTAAACTCCTTTGCACAAATCCTACTTAAACCAAGATTAATAGCAAAAAATATGTTTTCCTATCTATAGATCTTATAGCTAGCTAGACTTTGATATCAAATAAAAGGAAAATTTTGAAACAACTTCCTACTTAAACTTGAGAGTTGAGAGTGTAAAATAGACCTATATCTAACAATTCTAGCGATAATATTCAACATACAAGCTTATCATACTCACATGTAACCTCATGCAAGTCACATGAAATATTTTATAAGAAAAATGTAATAAAATGCAACACAATAACAAATTTGGCATGGTAGTAACTATAGTAAACCATTTCAATAAAAAACCCAACTTCCAAATCTCAAACCATGTATTCACAGTAACAATAGTTATAATAAAATTGGGTCTTTCATAGAAGATCACACCAACATACAAGTTTGGAGAAATGTTGACATTATAATATTCCTACAAATATAATATATAAAACCTCCATGCTAAGAATCTTATTTATGGATGAATCCCAAATAAAAAACCATACATAGTTTCAAAACCATGTGATTAAAACTATGGACAAGTTGGGCTTATCTTTTGTTTTAGAAAGATACTTTTGCATGTCATATATTGGAAAAAATCTTCCAAGATTTTCTTGTTCATGATTCAACCCTTCTTTGCATGATCTTAATAAATACTTGTATTTTATTTTGTAAATATGTTTTTGCATGTCATGCATTTGAAATAAATCTTCCAATATTTTTTAGTTCAAAATTTAATCCTCTTTCCATGCTCTTAATAAATATGCACAAGTGAAATAAATTGAACCACACTAAGTGGGACCTCCCTTTTACATGTGACCATATTAAATAATACAGATGAATTAATAAAATAAAATATTATGATTTGTAAGGTGTATAGCACCTATTCCTAACATGGCAATCATATGGATTATCTAGAAAAGCTAGTAGGTGATAGTTTCTTAATGGTTGCATGGGTGGTCATTGTCATTTGTTTCAAATGTCCACCTTCTAGTTAGATGATAGTTGTAATAATATCATAGCTATTTGAAAAGTTGTTGATGTTTACTTTTACATAGGTAAACATAAAAGGATATGAGACAATGATGAAGAGAATAGCAGAGGGGATTGGTTGGATCAATAGAATACTCCCATCCTTTTCATCCCTTAAGTCCATTTTAGTACTATTGCAAGGATGGGGTAGATTTCCCTCATGTTGGAGGAATGCTAGGCGATTCTTCATTGGAGTTGGTGGGTTGTGGTGCTAAATAATTTATCGATAATATGGGAATTATTGGGAAATCCTCATTTTGATCCAAATAGATTAGTGATTGTAGTACATATCCTCATATTTTTGTTGGTGTAAATAGGTAATTTTCCTAACTAGTTATTAGTGGGGTCATATTTACATGTTAAATCCACTTAAGTCCTAGGCATATTTATAGAAGCTTAATTTTTGTAGCTAATATTTATCTTTTTATATTTTATTTAATATTAGATTCCTAGATCATTTAATGATGGCTCATGTCATTTAATAATGACACAAGTCATTTAATGTTTTGCATTTAGTACTTCATCACACCCTTTCTATATACAATAGGTCATTGTACACTTTTGTAATATACCTCATCGTGTTTGATAGATCTTAATATCAACTATGTGCATTTCTTGCATACTTTCTTGTAGAAGTTTTCCATTATTTTTGCAGGTGGCCTTGGGCATAGAGCTAATTTTCAGCTCCTACATGGTATTAGAGTCATGACCTTGCAAATTCCTTCTCGAATTTGAGGGTAGATCTATTTTCACTAAGAGATCTTGGTGAATTTTAGTAAGGTTGAGTATACTCTTCCCTTGCATCATATGGTGATTTTGGGAATACAAAAAACTTGAAAAAACATCAGTTTTAGGGGTTTCCTCTTTGTGGGTTTCTTTTGTAGGTTAATTTTGGTATGTGTTGGAGGTAATCTAAGCTCACTATTGAGTCCAAGGCATTAGATAAAGTCTTGATATTGGATTTTTTTCATTAAAATCCAACATATTTTGCTAGATCTACAAGGGATTCAAGTTGGGAGGTGGTTACTAGATCCAGGAGGTAGCTGATTTTTTGGAACACTTTAGACAAAAATCGTTCCCCTCACCCCTATAGAGTTACACTACTTCTACAACCTACAACACACCTTTCCATACTTCTCACGACTCATGGCTACCTTGTACTTCATGTCTTTGATGCTCTTGTATCTCATTCCATAACTCAACTCCCCTATGACCTTTGCAATACTCTACAACTCAACCCTGGTTGACCTTAGCATCTTTGCACCACTCCAAACAGTTGTTCCTACTCCCTAGTGCTACTCAGTTGCACCTATCACTCCATTTCTGAGTACCTCATGCAAACTTGGTTGGACTTACTACATTATGTATTGAGTAACTCTATAGGTCACCCATCTCATCAACATGGGTAGCTTTCTCTAACATGTCCCAAAAGACTTGCCTAGTTTTCCACACCCAACAACTCACCCAGCTTTGATGAGCATCGTTCCTCACACTTGAGTACTTGATCAAGGGAATCAAGATTGGCTCTAACTCATACAATTGGTCTTGCACTTCTTAAGCACACCATACCCCCTATAATCTCCCCTATTCAAAATAAGAAATTCCCTTGATGCTAGTCCATTCATCTTGAATTTTGTCCATGCTTCCTAATGAAGAGCTATCATAGGATATCTGATTACCATGTCTTTGCATAGGGTAAACCCTTTTCACCAATGTTCCCAACATTGATCTTCCTTTGCAAGAACTTAACCTTGACTTGACTATTGACAACAAGAATCCTCTTTGTTGTTTCCAATGTGAGAACCTTGCCTCAACTTATCCTTCTGAGTTGTCTTATTTCTAGAACTTGGAGTATTAAATATCTACAAACTTGACACATTTTCTTGTGCGGGTCTCAATGCCTCAAGGGTTCCTCATCAAGCACCACCACATGCTCCACTAGCACCACTGCATAAATGCCTCCCTCCTCCACTCAACTCCTAGCACTATCAATCCCCTAATCTCAAAATCTGAGACTTCTTTCCATGCCTACTTTAGTTGTTATTCCACTATCCTTGATAACTACCACCACTATCCACTTTTGGCATAACCTTCTATAGCACTTCCAGCTTTAGTTAAACCCATAGTTAACTAGCCTGTGAGAGTTCAACCCTCAACTTCCTAATAACATCTTCAAACCTGATGATCAACCCTTCATCACTCTAGTACTTCTTCCTCATTGACTTTTTCTCATATCACCCATTCCTGTAGGGTACTTCGAGACTCCTAATCCATGAAATTCTATTGAATGCACTTCACACTAATCTTTGACTATGGGGACCAATGATGCAAGTGGGACTCCCAAATGCATGTTGTAACCCACAACTCATGAACAATTGTTTAATACATCATATGCAGAGATTCTCTGCTCACAAAAAAAATCACAATCCACCACATAAACAACAAACAAACTCATGCTCTTTTATTGAATTTCAAAGCCAATAAACAACAACAATTTTAATTCATATTACAACAAAAAAAGATAAAGCTGTCACATTCTTCATACCACTTCTATTTCATTAGAATGAATTTTATTGAATAGTTTAGATTGGTTTTATGATCCTCCTTCCCATCTTTCCATAACATTTTGAATTTCTTGATTTTGTTTAGAAATGAGAAAGTTATGCCTATTTTACTAAGACTGTTTCTCACAGTTACGACTTCAGACAATCTCCTCTCCCAGTCAAACCTTCTGAATTCCATGACTCCTTTCTTTGCATTGGTTTTTTCTCTTCTACAAATATGCATTCAATGAAAATTTAAAAATTGTCTTCCCTCCTTACAATCTACACACACCACTTCCCCAACACCTTGAATTCCCAATTTTTTAACAAAAATGAAAATTCAAATTTTAAAAGGAGTTATAATTCCCACTAAATACCCACTCATAGGCTTGGGCATGGGATTTTCCTTTTTGGAAAATTAACACTTTGTAACAATTTTAAAAACAATAAAACAATGTATCAAATTAACAATTTATTTTTCCCACAACCATCACCAAATTCTATTATGATGGAGGAGTTGAGAACTTCATTAATTTGTGTCTACAATCAAAAAAAACAAAACAAAACTCAAGCAATAAAAGAAAATATTTTTGGTCGTAAAGGATTTTTCATGCGTCTAGATGCTCCTACATCAAACACCCAGGGTAATAGTAAATGCTCCATGAGTTGGAGCTCACAAACATTTAAAGATTTGATGCTTGCTCTTCAGCCATCTTTCCTCCTCATCTACCTGTTTCTTTTTCTTCACTCTACTCTAAAACTTCCTATCTCCTCCTTCATCCTTCCTCTCTTTCTTCCCCTCATGAAATTCATTTGGTTGCACCATGTTTCATATTTCAATTCCACTTTCTCATTCTCAACACCTGCATACAAATCGATATTAACAAATTCATAGAAATCAATGAATTCCATTTGCATTTCTTTCTCCCCTTTTCTTCCTTCATCCTCCTCTTCTTTTAGGTTAATAAAATCCATCATACCTTGTTATTTTTCAACTTGAAACATGTTTCTGCTCCTAACCATCTCTTTCATTTCTCTTTGTTTCACCATTTCATCAAAATACAAATCATCCTTAACTTCAACTTCAATGAATTTTGAGAAATCATCATATACTCTTATTTTCTCTTCCTTTTCTACTATTCTATCATCGTTTTCCACATCCCCAAATTCACTTAATTATTTTGAAAATAATGTAACATCAAACTCGTTTTCACAAATAACACAAAAGTGACCTTTTACATGTATGTTCTCTTGCTTCTCTATTGGTGCCCCAAATTTTTCTTCTTCATTGTTTGTTGCATTCTTGTTCTTTTCTTCTTCCATCTCCTCCCTTGCACTCAAATAATTCATTTTCTTCAATATATTTATGTTCTTCCAAGAACCAATTGCTTCCCAAGCTTCAAAATCATCTTATCCAACACTTTCCTTTACCTCTTCTACATACAAATCAACATTAATAATTTATTTGCAAAACTCAAAAGAAGGAGATAATACCTTTGTTTTTGCTACTACAACTTCTTTTCCTATGCATGCAACTTCATTTTTCTTCTCTTTTATGTATTCAACAAGATGCATATCAGTTGCTACCTCTTTCTTTCTCCATTTTTTCTCTACATTTCTCTTCTTTTATTCCTTTCTTGCAACTAAAAATGTGTGGGATACTCCCACATGTCTTTCTCTCCATGCTCTTTCCACCATAGGGCTGCAAAATTGCACTTCAACATTCTTATTTCTGCTATCATCTTTGCCAAACCTCTATTTTTCCTCTTTCTTATCTTCATTGTCCTCTATTACAACTTATTTTCTTTCTTCATTTCCTACACACAAATCATTACTTGCAAACTCGTTATGAAATAAACAATGTAATTTAACTTCATCTATTTTTTGATCTTCCTCAACTATAGCTTTCTTCTTCATTCTCAAGCTTTCCTCAAGGGAATCTAATCTTACTTCTATCTTCTTCAACTCTACAATGAGCTTCTTTACTCTCACTTTTTCCCAATACGAGTTCCCAAAATAAAATTCTCACAGGTCTTTCATGACCCATCTTGTCTTCTTTTTCATAGTCATTTTTAGAGAATCACAAGTCCCTCTACAATTATAAGTACTCCTTGCAAAAATATCTCACTCACACAACTATCCTCTACCCAACAAAGACTCTGGAAGATGCTTCCTCTACTCACCCTCTCTCAGTGGAGGAACTCTACACCTTCTACCCAGCTTTATCTCTACAAGATGATAGAAGTCACATTCCCTCTTTCATACTTGCAACAAACAAGTTCTCTCACAAATTCTTTCATGGCTTCACTACTTCACTCTTCACCCGTAGGTCCTGGTGCATACTCTTCACTCTCAAGATCTTTTGGCATTGATACCATCTGATGCAAGTGTGACTCCCAAATGCATGTCGTAACCCACAACTCACAAACAATTGCTCAAGATATCATATGCATAAACTCTTTGATCACAAAAAACTCACAATCCACCACATAAACAACAAACAAACTCATGCTAGGGGTGGGGGGCCTAGCTTGATTGGCTAAATCATCATGTAGCAAGCAAGAGATCATGAGGTCTAGTCTCCCCCCAAACCTGTGGTACCAAAGGGTGTGTCACACCAATGCCACCAGTCATGTGAAAAAAATTTACTAGGTGCACTACAGTTTATAGGGGGGCGGATACCTAACCAATTCCTACAATCTAAAAAAAAAAACAAAGAAACAAAGAAACTCATGCTCTTTTATTGAATTTCAAATCCAATAGAAAACAATAATTTTAATTCATATTGCAAGAAAAAAAGATAAACCTATCACATTCTCCATGCCACTACTATTTCATTAGAATGAATTTGCCTGAATGGTTTTTGGGTTTTATGATCCTCCTTCCCATCTTTCCAGAATATTTTTAATTTCTTAATTTCATTTAGAAATGTGAAATTTATTCCTATTTTATTGAGACTGGTTCTCACAGTTATGACTTCAGACAATCTCCTCTCCCAATCAAACCTTCTGAATTCCTATGACTCCTTCCTTTGCATGGTTTTTTTCTCTTCTTGGCATATGCATTCATTGACAATTTAAAAATTGTCTTCCCACCTTACAATCCACTCACACCAATTCCCCAACACCTTGCATTCCCATTTTTTTTATAAAATGCAAATTCAAATTTTTAAGAGTTACAAATCCCATTAAATACCCACTCATAAGCTTGGGCATGGGTTTACCTTTTTGACAAATTAACACTTTGTAACAATTTTTAAAAAAATAAAACAATGTATCAAATTAATAATTGATTTTTTCGAGAACCGTCACCAAATTCTATTATGTTGAAGGAGTTGAGAATTTCATTAATTTGTGTCTGCAACCAAAAAAATCAAAACAAAACTCAAGCAATAAAAGAAAATATTTTTGGTCTTGTAGGATTGTTTATGCACCCGGATGCTCTTGCATCAACCAACCTCCTTCAAAGTTTTAGTTTTGCAAACTTTCTTCACTACATGTCAAATAGACTAACATGACTAATACATCTATTAATTAGGCCACCTCTTAGAAAAATCCAATCAACTCTTCCTCCAAATTTCTCTCTAAAATACCCATGTGTGACTCTATATCGAGTATAATTTTTTTTGTACTTGGTTTCCCTAATGTTTCTTCACATCATCAACCTAGTGTACCTCTTCCTAACTTCCCTTGTCTTCACCTTCCACCTTCGACTTCCCAACTTCTTCTCATTGAACTACTCTAGTCTCTTATTTTCTAAATTTATGGCATGCCTTGTATCCACTCCAATCTACAACAACTCAATTAGGAATGCACTTCCTTTAATGTTTGTTGCTCCACCTCTCATGTCTAAGGGTGAAGCCACAATAGTGGTTTACAATTTTATGGAGGAAGGAAAACTAAGAAAAAATGACCCCATGGCAAAAAAATTGGTTTTAGGGGTTCGAATGAACCTACAAGTTCGACCGAACCAAAAAGGGGTTCGAGCGAACTAGTGTTTGAGTGAACCCGTTAATTACTGGGCCCACATTTCCTGCCCAAAAAAAAAAGAAAAATGCATATTGAAGGGGGTTCGCTAGAACCCCCTGGTTCTAGCGAACCCCCCTTTTCCTTGATTTTTGAAATTTTTCACAAAAAAACCTAATTTTTACTTCAAGCTCGGGTTGAGGATGAAAATGGAGGAGTCTTCAAAAACCCAACTGGAATCAGGTAGTCCTCGAACGAGCTATCCAACGAATATAATTTTAATATGTTTTAATTTTATTATATATTTTGGTTTTATTAAACATAGGTTTTTCATCGAAAATTAAGGTCTTTGTTCTGCACATGTAAAAATAGTAGATTATCAAAAAAAAAATTGAAAAATATGAGTGCACCAGATATTGAAGTCCTTGATCCAACACAAAAAAAAATGAATTTCGATATATAGAAAAAAAAGTTACGCGTTATACGGTCGCACTATGTCTGAATTGTAATTGGTTTGACTTCGAAACTTGATTAAAGAAAAAAATATTCAATAAAAAGCTATCTAACCAAGTGGAAGCACTAGATATCGGAGTTACAAATCTAAATTTGAAAGAATTAGAATTTTATCCTTTATTGAAAAAAAATTATGTGTTATACGGTGTGCGTCACTTTTTAAAAATGATGCTTTCTAAAAAAAACTAATTTTCATGGGAGATAGAAAAAGAAGTGCAATCTGATTCCAAAAAATTTTAAAAATATATTTTTAGAATCTACAGATAAAATGTGACGAGACTCTAGTTTGCATCATCTTCAAATTCGTCACGGTTTAGCCGCTATAGGTGCCCAAATGTGAAGATTTAGTTAAAAATAATAATTTAAGTGTCTAGTTTAGCCAAAAATTGTAAACCACTATTGTGGGATCACGCCCAATGTAACTCCTAGACACTCTACCATTATTTTCACCTTCAAGGTGATAATTTTGTAAACCATTCTATGTCTTCCTCGCCACCTCTATTCTAAGACACCACTTCTACATTACTCCATCAAACATGTCCACTACCCAGAATATGTTGTGTTACTTCTTCCTATCTAATGCACTGCCTCATTAAACACATCATGCCCATTCCTTCTTTCAACATGCACCACAAGCCCAATCCAACATCTTTTGTGCCTACTACTCATCTATGAAGCCTCTACAATCCATTTCACCAACATATATACACATTGACTTGACTCTTCTCAAACACTAAGTTCATATTTGTCTCTAGAGATATCCCAATGTCATCCCCTTGTCACATCTAATTGAAAAGTTTCCACACCCATGTGACTCAGCCATATCTTGGTTTTATTCTCCTTAGACCTAAATTTCCACTCGATTTCACCTCAAATCCATGATTTTTTAACATGATCCTACTCTCTAAATGTTGTGTCCCATCTTGTGAGCACACAAGTCCTCTATTTCTTCCAAACTACACCCTCTTGGACACAACCTTCTCCTTTCTATGGCATCCACACCTTATCACAATATCTATCAACTTCTTATGACTCCCCATTTTTAGGTTGGTGCATGGAAGGAATTGAAGGGGTTCAAGTTGGTACACACATCAGAAAGAAAAAGGGACTTCCATGGAGTGATAAGGTTGACAAGTCACATGGGGTCTAGAATCAATGCAAGGCATTGGGGGTGTACCATGGTACTTGGGTGAAAAAAGTGGTGCAAGGTTGACAAGGAGTCTAGTTTTGGGACCTAGCCATTTCAATTTCTAGATCAGAGACGAATGGTGTTTAAGGGTGTCGAGTAGGTCTAGTTGGGGACATGAGGGTCAAGGAGTAGTTATAGGCATGCCAAGGGCATGCAAGATGAAAAGGGGGTCATGAAGTCTTGTCAACCCAAGTAAGGGAGCAAATCGTTGAGGAGTAGGTCAAAGTATTAGAGCTAGGATCTTACAGGGACTTGGGGGAAGTCTACCAATATGGGTATGTTGGAAGCTTGGAGAAAGGGTGCTAGGAGAGTATGTCGAGTGGAAGAGTGGAAGGACCCAGGGTTGATTGTTGAGTTGGGATTTGACTTGAAGTTCTATTGGAGCAAGAGATGGTCTGGTGGGTAGTCCCAGTCTTATGGGGGACATAAGGGAATTATTTTGAAGTACCATGGAAGACTATACAAGGGTGGAACAACAATCCAAGTAAGTGGAATATCAAGAGTTTTATGGGAATGGTGTTGAGCAGTGTCAAGGGCATGGAGTTGAGGATTTTTGGGGGCATGGAGTTGATTTGAGAGATTTACTATGTTTTAATGGTGTAATACACAAGATATAGGGTGAAATGAAACTTTATTGATTTGACTCAGTAATTAGATGATTTTACAATTGGATATATGTCACTTATTATTACATTGATCTCCTAGAACTCTATATTGAATACCATCCGTTGGTTCATAGTGACTCTATGAGTTTTGACCAATGAACTCAACCTCTATCTTCAATGTAACTCTTCATGTACCTTCTTAACCTAGAACACCTTACTCAATTAGTATTTTCTTGAAAATTGGTTCACCCCAATCCCACAATTGGGCTTCAATGGAATCTTACCCCTCCTTGATCTAGGTTTGCTCCTGTGACACCAAGTCATGATAATTCCTCTGTGTGTTGCACTTGCTTGACCTCTACTTTTATGTGCTTGATCATAAGAATTCTAATTGGAACTCTTTGAGCTAGTCTCAATATTTCCCTTCGCCTAGTGGGAAGTAAATTAATCATCAAACTCCACTCTTGTGTTGGTGATAGGGTACCCTTCTACCCCCTATATAAGTTATTTTTCTAATTCCTAAGATGTTGTAGGTTGGGACGAGCACTGGGTTCACAATCCCAATGTTTGACTTACCAACTACAACATAACTCATCCTAGAAATAATCATAACTCTAGAGTATCCTTGGAGTTTTCACTGAGTTCCATCCCCAAATCTAGTTTTCTATTCCCACATAACACTCCTTGAGTTCTAGTTTTGAGCCTACTCCTAGCGTAGATCAACCCTCAACCTCAATATCTAAGTTTCCCTTCAACTTTATTTCCTACTCATGACTATTGGAACTCATAATAGTATCACTTGGCCACTCCATGGAACAAGCTCCTCACTCCACCTCTACTTCATCCTAGATAGTGGACTCATTCGTTTGCATATTGGAGTGGCCAGCTACCCCTAGCTTGACTTCTATAACCCTTTACATATTTGGAATTATGGTGTATGCTTCTAAGTCTAACTTATAATTTGAGGTGCTCTAAGTTCCTACTCAACTCCAACCTATGTGCTTTACTTGGATTCCTCTATTTTGGGCATGACTATCCTAACAACCCAATACCACTTCTCAATTTTGGGCATTGACCACACATCTTAATTTCTCTACTATTATCACTATTTGAGCATCAACTATGATTACTCATATCCCACCTACCTTAGTCAACTTGTTCAACCTCACTTTCAAAGCCATTCAACCCCTATACTGAACTCAACCTTATCCTTAAGCCATTAAGTTCTCTACTCAACCACGGACTCACCTTGATGTTCCTTACAACTCATACTTGGAATTTCTAGAACACATACATTTATATAATCTCCCCCATTCAAACTAGGTATTGCCCTCGATGTTGGCATTGAAATCTTAGACCTCAACATGGAGCTCCAAATTTTTTGAAGTTAGAGGGCATGGGGTGTATTTTACAAGAAATCCAATAATTTTTCTTCAAATTTCCACAAAATCTCATCCTTCTTCCAAGTCACATCACTCCTTGACTGACCCTACTAATGTACTAAGAACTCCTTACATTTTTGGTTTCCAAACCCATGCTCCTTCACTGCCAAGATCTCCTCAACATCCAACCCTGGTCTATCTAGTACATTGGTTCATCCTCTTGTCAGGATGTTCCTCACCATGTCCTTGTCTTTTACAACTGGATGGAGCATTCTCACATGGAATGCATTGTGTACTTGCATGTGGGCAGGAAACTTCAATTTGTAATCCATCTTTCCAACCTTGTCAACAACTTTGTAAGGTTCATCAATCTTTCGAGTTAGTGAGGTACTTAACCCTTTCAAGGGCTTGAACTAAATAGTATCTAACTTCAGAAAGGCCATATTTCCCACCTTAAATTCAATGGCCCACATTCTCAAGTCTACATACTTTTTTATCCTCTCTATAACCTTCATCAAAAGATGTCGAGCTATATCCACTTTGTCTTACCACTCCATTATTCTATCAACTACATTGGGGGACTCTCCCATGTACCCACTTAGAATAGTGTGAGGAGTTAGGGGTGGCTTCCAAATCACCAACTGAAAAGATGAGTGTTGGCTTGATGATGACTTCTAGGGATTGTAACTAAACTAGGTTGAGTCCAAAAGATTCATCTAATTTGTCTGATTGAATAATTCAAAGTACCTCAAGTATTCCTCCAAAATCCCATTGATTCACTCAGCATGATCACCAATCTTTGGATGATGGATAGTCAACATGAGTAGCTTGGTACTCATTACCTTGAACAATTCCATCTAGAATTTTTTGGTGAGGTAGGTGTCCCTATCATTGATTATACTCAAGGGCACACCCCAACACTTGACTATATTACTATAGAAGTAGATCTACAACTTCCTTTGCTTTGCATGGTGCCTTGCATGGAAAAAATATTGCATACTTTGAGAACCTATCCATGAATACCATGATGATTGAGTACCCATTCACTTCCACCAAGCTAGTGATGAAGTTCATGCTTACACTAGCCCAAAGCCTCATAGGAACAAGTAAAGTTTTCAATAGCCTTCTTGATGGATTGTTCACTATCCTGGTGTAGATTGATTAGACCTTCTTGAGGACCAAATGAGGATCAAACTCCTTGAGTGACATATATTATTAAATGAGGTTAGCTTCCTCGGGGTGATAATTATGCAAGGAAAAATGGGTGCAAGACACAAGGCTTATCCCCTGAGTCCTACAATAGACAATAGGATGACAAGGTATTGGATAAATATTTCTATTTCATGGGATAGTACCTTGATACATTGTCAGGATACACATTTGAAAGCAAGGTGTGGATTTTTACAATGTTATTGTTAGGGAGTGTGAAGATTTGATGGAAAGAAAAGGAGGACTTGAAGGTTGGGCTTATGGTGGTGAAACTTGATAATTGGGATGAGATGTAGGAAGTTCTCCGAGAGAAGTTCAAATTGGAGAAATCAGCTTGGATTGCTAGGTCAAAGTTATTGAATATGAAGTAGACATGAAGTATTTATGAGTACATCAATACCTTCACAACCTTGATGTTAGAAATCAAGGACTTTTAAGAGGCCGACAAACTATTCCAGTCCATGCAAGGATTTTCTCCTTGGGCTCAATGGCAGCTCCATAGGAAAAATGTGAGGATGCTCTCCATGAAAGTGGTTGCTACCAATAGGTTATTGGAATTTAAGTATGATGGCCCCAAGGATCATGCAAGGGGGAAAGTTCACATCAAGATAAGAATATGGAGCTATCATCGAAGGATGATGGTAAATTCAAAGGAAAGCTTGGGAATTCAACCAATACCAAGGGTAGTGTAAACCAAAAGGCTCCAATTAAAGGATTTACAAGAGGATGATTGAAGGGAGGTGAGTATAAGATCACCCATAAGAAGATTAATGTGTGCTTTTTTGTGTGGGATTAGATTTCATTGGGCTCGAGACTATCCTTAGCACCAAAGGTTAAACTCAATGTCATAGTTTTTAGTGCAACAAGATCAGTTGACATCTTCCATGGGTGTGATCCAAGCACTCGGTGTTTTGAATGCACATATACCTCTTAGGAGTGTATCATCTACACCATCAAATAGTCATAGGCTTATTTTTATGGAAGTGTAGCTCAACAATAATATGACACTTGGGTTAGTCAACCCCAAGGCAAAGCACAACTATGTCGCAAAAAAGAGGGCTATAGATTTTGGTATGAATCTCTAAGATAGGATGATGATCTCATTCAAGGTAGAACTCTACACCGAAGAAGGTAATGGAAGGGGTCAAGGATGCTCCAAAAATTATAGGCATGTGGCAGGGACTCATGGACTTTATGATGATAAAAATTGATGATTTTGAGCTCATTCTTAGTTAGAAGTTCTTAAAACTTGGAAAAGTAATAATCATCCCACACTTTAAATTGTTGATTTTCATGTAACCAATGCAAATGGGTATGGTGAAGACAAAAAACAAGTGACAAAGTGGGAAGGCTCAAGTGGTTTCAACACTCAATATGAAGAGGGTAATTAAGAAGCATGAGAAGGAGACCATGTTCTTGGCCACAATTCTTGGCGGATGGGATGAAGTCAAGGATTCTTGGGGCCCCCATCCCTCATGAAGTGGATGAGATCATCCTTGAGTTTGAAGATCGTATTATAGAGAAGCTCCCAGAAAGGCTATCACCTTGTCAAGTTTTAGACAACTGAATTAAGATGATACCTAGAGCTAGGTGTTCAACATAAGCACCTTATATGTTATCATGGTTGAATATGGTAAAGTTAAAAAGGAAAATCAAGCAGCTACTAGAATCGAGGTATATCAAGTCATCATGTTCTCCCTATGGCCCTCTTGTGTTGTTATAGAAGAAGAGGGATGGATCTGTAAGGTTGTGTGTCAATTTTCAAGCCTTGAACAAGCTTACCATAAAAATAAGTATCCTCTACCCTTTATTGTAGATTGTTTTGACCACCTGTTAAGGGCAAGGGTGTTCAATAAGATAGACTTGAAGAAAGAGAAATACTAGGTTAGGATTGTGTCTGGAGATGTGGACAAGGTTGCATGTGTGACCTAATATGGGTCTTAAGATTTCACAATCATGTTGTTTGGGATTTGCAACACCCCAACAACATTTTACACTCTAAAAAATGATGTATTTTTGACCTTTGATGGACAAGTTAGTGGTAGTGTGCTTGGATGACATCTTGTATACAACAAGAACATGTAAGAACACAAGCTAAACTTGGTAGAAGTATTTGTGCTAATTCAGGAGCACAAGTTGTTAATCAAGATGGAGAAATTCTTCTTTTCTCAAGAGGTAGCCCATTTTCTTGGACACATTGTGAAAAAAAGTTTATTTCACCTCAATCCAAAAAAAATGATGGTCATAGCAGACTAAGAGCCACTTAGGGATGTAAATGTGGTGAGGCAGTTTTTGGGCTTGGTAAACTACTATAGGTTCACAGAGTGTTACTCAAGGTTGGAAAATCCCATGATGGACTTACAAAGAATGGATCAACAATGGAACTAGTCGATTAGGTGTCAAGAATCATTTGAGTCACTCAAGGAGAAGCTCACCAGAGTGCCAAATTGGACCTACTCAATTTCACTAGGTCATTTGAAGTCCAAAGTGATGCATTAGACCTTTCTAATTGAAGAGTGCTCATGAAAGATGGGTATCTATTGGAATTCAAGTTAAGTAATTTAAAGGATCACGATAAGAACTACATTGTGCACAAGAATGAAATGACTAGGATCACCCATTTCCTTCAAAAAAGAACACACTACTTGTTGGATATTTTGATCGTAGTAAAGACTGACAATATCTCTTCAACATAAGTTTCAAGAGCTAGGCCAAGATAACTCCAAAGTAGGTGAGATGTCAAGATTTTATGTAAAATTTCAACATTGATATCCTTTACAACCTAGGTAAGAAAAATGTTGTAGCAAATACATTGAGCAGGAAGGGGACATTTTTTAGCAATGGATGGAGAGTTACAAGTGAGCAAGCCAAGGGTGAGCAAGATTGAGTTGACTCTAGAGGTTGTGGACACCATAAAACATGTATTAGAGATGGATCCCCATGCTAATTGATGATGAAAAAAGTTAAGGACAAGTGCACAAGGAAGTTTAAGGTCTGAGATAATATGTTGAAGTTTACCATAGATTGTATGTTCCTAAGTCGGGGAACTTGTGATGTGAACTTTCTCATGAGTACCATGACAACATATGGGCTCGACACCTTGGCCAAAATAGAACCCTCATGCTTCTAAAAACAGGATTTTACTAGCCAATAATGAGGAGGGATGCAAAAAGGTTTGTGAGAACTTAACTTATTTATCAGCAAGATAAGGTAGTGAACCAACCATCAGATAATCTATTGCAACCTCTAACTATTATTGTGAGGCTATGGGCTAGTGTAAGCATGGAATTCATCACTAGCTTGTTGGAAGTGGATTGGTACTCAAGTAGTATGGTAGTTGTGGACATGTTCTCAAAGTATGCAAAATTTGTGTCATGTAAGAAACCATGTAGAGTAGAGGATGTTGTAGAATACTTCTACAGGAATGTAGTCAAGTGTTGGGGTATGTCCTTAAGTATAATCAATGACGAGGATGCTCACTTCACTAAGAAATTTTGGAAAAAATTATTCAAGGAAATGGGCACCAAGCTACTCATATTGACCAGCCACCATTCAAAGAACGATAATCAAACCAATTGGATTTATGGGATTTTGGAGGACCACCTAGGGAAATTTGTGTTGGCTGATCAAATAAATTGGTAAAATATATTGGACTCAACCCAGTTTAATTACAATCTCCAAAATTCATCATTGATTCAACACTTTCCTTTTGATTTGGCGACTGGGAAACAACTCTTGACTCCTCAAATCATTTTAAGTGGGTACATGGGATAGTGCCCCATTTTAGTTGATAGACTAAAGGAGTGACAAGACTGAGTGGATATAGCTCAGAACCATTTGACAAAGGTTATATGGATTAAATGAAAAGGTATAAGGACTGGAATAAGAGGGTCATGGAATTTAAGATTGGAGACAATGCATTTCTCAAGTTAGATCCTATTAGTTTTAGGCCCTTGAAAGGGTTAAGCACCTCATTGAATAGAAGGTTTGATGCACCTTATGAAGTTGTCGACAAGGTCAAAAAGGTGAAGTACAAATTGAATTTTCCTTCCCACATGCGAGTACATAATTTATTCCATGTTTGCATGCTCCTTCTAGTTGTAAAAGACAAGGATGACATAGTCAGTAACATATTGACAAGAGGATCACCAATGTACTAGGAAGACTAGGGTTGAATGTTGAGGAGATCTTGGCAGTGAAGGAGTTTAGTTTTGGAAATCAAAAATGGAAGGATTTCTTGGTACAATAACAAGGTTAGTCAAGGAGTGACATGATTTGGGAGAAGGATAAGAGCTTTTTTTAATTTAGAGACAAATTGCTAGAATTCTTAGAAAAGAACTCAACACCCCATGCACTTTAAGTTCAGCAAAGTCAGAGCTTCATGTCGAGGTCTGGGATCTCTATGTCGACATTCAAGGGATTGCCTAGTTTGACAGGGGAGATTATAGGGGTGTATGTGTTCTCAAATGGTTGAGTTCAAGTTCTAAGGAAAATTGAGGTGAGTCTGCAATTGAATGGAGAAATCATCAGCCTAAGGGTAAGGTCAGTTTGGTACATGGGTTAAATGGCTTTGAAAGTGAGGTTAACTAGGTTGACCAAAGTAGTTGGGATACTAGTAATTTTGGTCAATTCACAAACAATGATATAGGTAGAGACACCATGATGTGTGGTTGATGCCAAAAATATGGGAGTGGCACTAGGTTGTTGGGATAACCATGTTCAAAATAGGGGAATACGCATAGAGCATGGAGTCAAGTAAGGACTCAAAGTTTAAAGGTTGGAGCTTAGTAGGAACTTTGAGCACCTAGATCCAAAGTTAGACTCAATAGTCTGAACTGTAATGCCAAAGTCACAAAGGGTTATGAAATGAAAGATGGGGGTATATCTCCAATCTAATATGCAAAGGAGTAAGTCCACTATAGAGGAAAAAATAAATATGGAGTGAGGAGCTTATTACATGGAGTGGCCCAGTAGTACCATTATGAGTTCTAATAATCATGATTTGAAACCTAAGTTATAAGCCAACTTGAATATTAAGGTCAAGGGTTGAGTTGTGCTAAGAGCAGGCTCAGAATTGGAACTCAAGGAGCACTACGAGGGAAGATCAAACAATATTTTGGGTGGAACTCGATGAAGACCCCAAGGGTACCCCAAATTCATGACAATTTCTAGGATGACTTATGTGGTAGTTGTTAAGTCAAGCATTGGAGTCACGAACCTAGTGCTCTTCCCAACCTACAACATCTTAAGAATCAAACAAATAGCTTATATAGGGGGGAGAAGAGTACCCTGCCACCAACTCAACAATTGATGTTTGAAGAGTAATCGAATTCCCACTAGGCAAAGGAACATATCAAAACCAACTTAGAGAGTTACAATTAGCATTCTAGTGATCAAGCATAGCAAATAAAAGTCCAAGCAAGTGCATGGTAAAGGAATAATCATAACTTGGTGTCTGAGGAGTGGGCATGGGTCAGAGAAGGGTAAAATGCCACTAAATCCCAATTATGGGATTGGGGTGCACCACTTTTCAAGTGAGTACCAAAGGAGCAAGGTGTTCTAGGTTTAGAATATAAGTGAAGAGTTACATCAAGGAAAAGGGCCAACTTCACTAGTCATAACTCAGAGATCCATTGTGAACCAAGGGTGGGTATTCAATATAGACTTTTGGGATTTCAGTGTAACAAGGAGTGATATAGATCCAATTATAAAACATGACAAGTGTTGAGTTGATTCAACAAAGCTACATTTCACCCTATATATTGTGTAATACACCACTAAAACACAATAAAGATCTCAACTCATCTCCATGCCCTTGGCACTCCTCACTCTATGCCCCAAATACTCCTCAACTCCATGCCCCCAATACTCCTCAACAACATACCCTTGAAACTCCTCTTGGTCCACTTACTTGGGCTATTTTTGCATCCTTATACACTTACACTCCAATATTTTTCTCTTGTGGTTCCCATAAGACTTGGACTACTCACCTAGCCATCTCTTGGTCCAATGGAACTCCAAGTCTAATCCTAACTCAACACTCCATCATGGTTACTTCTGTTGAAGTTGTGAAATCCAACCTCATAGACCCTGAAGATCACCTGCATGCAAATAACCTATCACAGAAAGAAGACATTCGAGACAAAAGGCAAAGGTGCTCTGAAAGCTGAAAATGTATTAATTAGAGAGAGAGATAAAATACAATGATCAATCCTTATAAAATGAGATTGTGCAACCCTAAATAAACCCTAAAGGTAGACATTTAATAATTAATATAATTATTAAATGTCACAATATGCAAACTAAAGTGAAATCTTAAGAGAGGAATAAAGGTAACTTAATTAACATAATTAAGTTAAAACCTTTACTCTAACACCCCCCTTAAGACATGAGCAAGAGTGCACCTACAAACATGTGCAAGAAAGAAAAGGTAACTACAATGCATGAAATCAAACAAGGGTCCCGACAACTAGGCTTGATCAAGTACCCGAATACAACCAAATCTCTGTAAAGTGGAGAAAGGGAGCTAAAAACCTCATGGGAAAAAACTCCCCCCCAAAAGAGAAAAGAAAAGAATGAAATGCACTAATGAAAGAAGGATAGGAGGTGGATTATATGATACCCCCCATAGATAGCTTCTATCATATAATTACATATGCAATGGTCTCCATAGGAGAGATATAAAGAGACAAGAAGGCCCCCCCACAATGAAGAAACTCATGTCGCAATGGTAGATGCCTGATGTAGAATCCAAAAGGAGATCCTTAAGTGGTAGATAATATTCCTCCCCTTGGGAAGAAATGGATCCAAAGGATGATATTGAAGAAACCCTGTGAAGAGTGATGAACCAATCTGTCTCAAGATGTGTTCCATGATAGGATGCTGAAGAATCTCTCTGTCTAAACTGAAACAAATGATGCCAAATCCAAACTGATGTGGAGAATCCTGAAATGCAACCTCTAAATGCACGGATAATGGTGGGTGTATAGTGATAAACTAATTTTCAAGGTAGAGGAGATGAATGTCCTCAAAATAATCCTCAAGATCTGCAATGTGAGACTCAACAAACAAGAATGTGTCTACAAGATAAGAATCCCATGATGTAGTAGATAATGAAAGACCAAGATGGTCATGATGTTGAACTAAATCCATAGGGGCCAATGTGGTGATACTGATGTCATCAGGAAAAATGGATGATACATGTATAATCTCAATCTGAAGAGTAGGAACTATGAGACAAGCCTCTGATCCATCGGAACATGCAAGGTTGTCTAAATACTCAAGCTCCTCTAAAGTATCATGATCAAAGGGTGTATTATCTCTCCAAGAAATGGGTAAGAGACAATCTAAAGTAGGATCCTATAGGAATGGGGAGAGGTTTGGGTCTCCATAGATCTCCCAAGACGTGTCCAAAGTGGGTGGGGACAATCAATGACCGATATAGCCCACACAATGTCATCATCAACACTAGACAATATAAGTCCTACTATGTGATCTCTAATGATATCCCAAGCTAGTTTTCCCTCTAAAGTGGATGCTTCAAGTATGAAATCATATAAATAAGGCAAAATATTAAGCCACCTACAATGTGTAAGTATGCCCTTTTCTCATGACTCATAATTACCCTGTTCCAGAATTACAACTGAAGGGTGAGTAGAAAAACCCTTGATAACTCTTCAAATTAAAAAATTTAAGAAAATTGGCCTTACATCATGTATATCAAATGAAATAGAGCCTAATGATGCAAACAGGAGGTTCCCAAGTGCCAAAACATCCAAGTAATTAAGAGAACTATGAAAATAAAAAACCCTAAATAAAATATACCTGGCAAAGAATCTGAGAAAATAAGTTTGACCATTGCGTAGAGCACTGAACCAGCTTTCTGACACTTATTCATTTGCACAAAATAGAGTCCAGATGCAAAAGTTATGCCCCCAAGAGTGCAAAAAGCATGATCTGACTTTGACTGCAGAAAAAGGTATCAAAACTAAAAAACCAGAAATCACACCTACACCACTAGATAGTGCTCAAAACCAGCTTTTTGACAATATCTCATTTTCAAAAATCTAACACCGTATGCTCAAGATATGACCATTTTACTAAATATGCTCATTTAGGCTTTAAAGCAAACATTTTATTAATTTAAAGATTAAAAAATTAATAAAATATTCAGCGATACCTTCATGGCACGAAAATCGAGGTAGCATAGAAATCAAAAGGGCATGGAAATTGATGCAAATGGCACAAAAATTGAGGCAGCTCAAAATTGATGCAGACACCCCAAAAAATGGCACAGAAATCGATGCGTCTATACGGATCCATACAATCGTATAGATTTTTCTGGGAATGTTTTTTAGATTCCCCAAAAACACTTAAAAATCAATTTTTAGCAAACCCTATCATATTTTATATGAAAATAGGGGTTTTTGGGCCTTCTGAGCACACCCATGAGGTCTGCTTTGCACTAGCATGCACTTTTTGAGAGATCAAGGTCAAAATTTCTTAAAAAATGATGGAAAACCCCTCTGATCTGGGAAAAAAATACCTAGAATTAAACCCTTGCATAGAAACATCACTATAAGGAAAATATCTTCAAATCTTGAATAGGAAGCCACAGATCTAGAGCTCTAATACCATGTTGAAGTTGTGAAATCCAACCTCACAGACCCCGAAGATCACCTGCATGCAAATAACCTGTCACAGAAAGAAGACATTCGAGACAAAAGGAAAAGGTGCTCTGAAAGCTGAAAATGTATTAATTAGAGAGAGAGAGATAAAATACAATGATCAATCCTTATAAAAGGATATTGTGCAACCCTCAAGAAACCCTAAAGGTTGACATTTAATAATTAATATAATTATTAAATGTCACAATATGCAAACTAAAGTGAAATCTTAAGAGAAGAATAAAGGTAACTAAATTAACATAATTAATTTAAAACATTTACTCTAACAACTTCCACTCTTCCACTCAATATACTATCCTAGCCCTTTTGCTCCAAGTTTCTAGCATACCCACATTGGTAGACTTCCCTTAAGTCCCTCTAAACTCCTATCTACAATACTCAAACTTGGTCATCAATGAGCTACTCCCTTACTTGGGTTGACAAGAATCATCGATCTCGACCCCTTTCATCTTACACACTCCTAGCATGCCTAATGCCACTCCTTGACCCTAGCATCCCAAACTTGACCTACTTTGAACCCCTAAGCACCATTCAATGTTTTCTCCACAAACTAGGACAACTAGCTCCCAGAACTAGACTCCTTATCCACCTTGGACCACTTGTTACACCCAAGTCCCATTGCACACCCCTAGTACCCTACACGGACTCTACACCCTATGTGACTTGCCAACTTTATCATTTTTGTGGAACTACCTTGCTCCTACTCCTGTGTATACCAACTTAAACCCCTTGAGTTTCTTTCATGCACCAACCCAAAAATCGAGTCATAAGAAGTCACACAAATCCTATGATAAGATGTTGATGTCATAGAAAGGATAAGGTTGTGTTTAGGAGATTACAACTTGGAAGAAATGGGGGACTTGTGTGCTCACAAGGTGGGAAACAATATTTAGAGAGAAGGACCATATGGGAAAATCATGGATTTGAGGTGAAATCAAGTGGAAATATAGGCACGAGGTGAACAAAACCAAGTATGGTCAAGTCACATGGGTGTGGAAACTTGTTAGTTAGATGTGACGAGGAGCAAGCATAGGGAGATTTCTAGAGATAAAGTTGAACTTGGTGTTTGAGTGGATTCGAGGCAATATGTAAAAATTTCAGTGAAATGGATTATAGAGGCTTCAGAGATGAGTAGTAGGAACAAAGGATGTTGGATTAGGCTTGTGGTGTAGTATTGTAGATAGGAATGGGTGTGATACATGCCATGAGGCGATGTAATGGGAAGGAAAAAGTAACACAAAATATTATAGGTAGTAGACTTGGGGTTGATAGAGTAATGTTGAAGTGGTGTCTTAGAATAGAGGCACCGAGGAAGACTCTAAAGGGTTTGCAAAAGTATCACCTTGAAGGTGAGAAAAATGGAAAAGTACCTAGGAACTACACTAGACATGAGAGGTCGAACAAAAATAATAAAAGGAAGTGTATTCTAAATTAAGTTGTTTTACATTGGAGTGATGAAAGGTGTGCCATGAATTTGG
This sequence comes from Sequoia sempervirens, assembly GCA_007258455.2. Lineage (NCBI taxonomy): Eukaryota > Viridiplantae > Streptophyta > Pinopsida > Cupressales > Cupressaceae > Sequoia > Sequoia sempervirens. Next base: position 21,155 of record VDFB02096585.1, on the reverse strand, counting down.
ACACCAAGAGACTGGAGTAACTTGATAAGAATAAGTTGGGAAGCAGGAGGTGGAAGGTGGAGACTCAAGAATTCAAGAAGAGGTATACTAGGTCAATGATGTGAACAAACATCAGGGCAATTAGGTACCAAAACACTTGTACTCAAGATGGATTCACTGGAGGGTCTTTTAGTGAGAAATTTGGAGGATGAGCTGATTGGAGTTTTCTAAGAGGTAGCCCAATTGATAGGTGTGTTGGTTGTGTTAGTCTAGTTGATGTGTAGCAAAGATCAGTTTTCAAAACCAAAGCTTTAAGGAGGTTGGTACCCATTGTCAAAGGTTAATGTGAAGTGCAGTCCATAGACTTTCATGGACTAGAAGTGCCAAAGTAACCTATTGGAATGGGCGATCTGGTTAAAATTTAAGGAGGAAAAATTATTACAGTGATGGACAGTTGATCATGGGGTCCAAATATGTCATCGGGAAGTTAGGGGTTGGACTCTCATAGGTTAATTCATTATGGGTTTTAGCTCGAGCTATAAGTGCTACAAAATTTTGTTTTGGAAGTAGATAGTGGTGGCAACTATTTAGGATAGTGGAACAACCACTAAAGTAGGCATGGAAGACAGTCTCATATTTGGAGATCATGGGATTGGTGGTGGTTGGAGCTAAGTGAAGGAGGGAGGTGTTCATGTAGTGGTTCTAGTGGAGTCTGTGGTGGTGGTTGAGGAGGAATCCTTGAGGCATTGAGACCAAAATAAGATGTGTCAAGTTTGTAGGAATTTAATACTCTAGGTTCCAAAAATGGGATAGCATAGAAGGAGAAGTTGGGGTAGGGTTCTCGCATTGGTAGTAGTAGACAAGAGGACTCTTGTTGTTAGCAGCGAAGTCAATATTAAGTTCTTGTAGAGGAAGATCAATGTTGGGAACATTGGTTTGAATGTTATACCCTATGCAAAGGCATCATAATTGGAGATCACATGATAAATCCTCATTAGGAAGCATGAATGGAACTCAAGCCAAATGGAATGGTGTTGAGGGTATTGTCTATTTTGATCAGGGGAGATTATAGGATGTATGGTGTGCGCAAGGAATATGATACCAAGTCTATGTGTTAGATCCAATTTTGGTTCCCTAGGTCAAGTACTTGAGCGTAAGGAATGGTGCTCATCAAGGAAAGTTGGGTGAATCATGGAGTATGGAAAGCTAGGTAAGTTGTTTGGGATGATATGCCAAAGTGAACTACCCATGTTGATGAGCTAAGAATATTTTTAGAGTTACCCATTGCCTAGACTAGTAAGCCAAGTTGACTCCACATGAGGTACTCAAAATGGAGTATTATGTGCACTCGAGTAGCATTGGGGAGAAAGTGTGACTATGTTGATTGGTGTGGAGATATTGAGGTGAATTGGGGCTAAGTTGTAGAGTATTGGAGAGGTCATTGGGGAGTAGAGTTGTGGAATGCAACACTGGAGCATCAAAGACATGATGTATGGGGTAGCATCAAGTCGCAAGGAATGCAACAAGGTGTTCTATAGGTTGCAAAAGTAGTGAGACTCTATAGGAGTGAGGGGAGCTTGTTGAACCCAAATATTGGGGTGTTGGGCACACAAGTCTAATTTGGAGTCTATGAGATTTGGAAGTGGGAAACCACTTTAATATTCAAGTTGTTGGTTATAGAGGAGTTTGAGACTCATACCAAGTTGTGTAGTCATGGGCCAAGGTGACAAGGTCACATGTCGAGATGTGGATTGATTATCATACCATTTATTGTGGTAACTGACCATATTATAAGTTGTGGTAGTTGGCCACGTAGTAGGCTCATACTACCTCTATTATAGAATTATACAAATAACTTATATGTAGGGGTATGTTCACTTGGAGGATCAGTGATATAGAAAGTGTTGGTGCACACTAAGAGTCCAAGAGCATGGGGAACCATAGAAAGGAAACTTAGAGGTGAACAAGAGTAAAATCAACACCATGAGTCATTAAGGAGATCAAGTTCTTCATGGATTCTACGATCACAGAAGAGTAGCTGCATCATAGCCATTAGGAGTGGAGTCTATTGGTAAAATCAATTTGTTAAACCTTATGAACCAAGTAACAGATCCAGTGTAGATAGGCACCATGGGAACAACTATGGTAACCACGTGTTAGAAATCATTGAACGTGGCATGGTGAGTCTAGGAAAAGCAATGCAAGTGTTGAATATGCTCAGTTGTCATGTAAAGTTGGGAGTCGAGCAAGGTGAGGTACCAATAATGTAAGGAAGTCTAAGAGATGCAATGGGTACTCTCCCAAGATTGGAGCATTATGCAATGTGGCACAGGGCATATACATGTATCACTAAGGAATCAACTAGAGGTGAGGTAACCTAACTCACCATCTCAAGTAAGGGACCACCATCAAGTGAGATATGTTATCTAAACCAAGGCTTTGAAGAGGAGTGGAGCTCGATGTCGAGCTCATCGAGGTGAATGAAACAACAAAACAAAGGAGAAGGAAAAATGAGTTATTGTTATGACCAAAAAAGGGATGTGGTAATGAAAGAGATTGAGGAGATTGGATCAGTACTCATGGAGTGATAAAGTCGAGTTTGAATGTGAATAAATGCCTAGAAGTGGGAGGTGACATTGGAGAAACTTGGAAAGGTCGATTTGGCATGCATGGGGATTGAAGTGAAAAACTTGGAGTGATAAGGTGTCAGAGTTCAAGGAATGGATCCCATGATAATGAAGCGAGGTGAGGAGTAGGTAATTTATGATCTTAGGAACAATAAAAGTCAAGGTCTTAGGGAGCCCCACAATGAAGGGTGAACTTGGAGTTCATGGTGGACGGGATGAGTTTTCGATGGCTTATGGTGGACACAAGGATGATGAGCTTGGGATAACCATAGTCTATAAAAAGGTGCAACATATTTCAATAGAGTAAACCTAGAGGAGTGATAGGGGCACACAAGTGAAAGGGGGTATGTGTTTTCAAAAGGTCGAGGATCATAGTTGCAGGGAACACCAAGGCAAGTTCATCGTCGAGTAGAGAACTCAATGTCCTAAGGGTAAGGTAGATTTCAGTATAGGGGTCGAATGGCTTTGAAAGTAAGGTTGACTAGTTCAACCAAAGTAGTTGAAATACCAGTAATTGTGGTTGACGCCCAAATAGTATTAAAGGTAGAGATAAAAGGATGTGTGATTGATGCCCAAAATCTAGAAGTGGCTCTAGGTTATTGGGATAGCAGAGTGCAGAGCCAAGTAGGAACTCAAAGTGCATAGGTTGAAGTTGAGTAGGAACTCAAAGTGCATAGGTTTAATTTAAGTAGGAACTCAGAGTGCCTAGAATCCCAAGTCAGACTTGGTATTTTGCACCATAACGTCAAAGTCACAAAGGGTTACATAAATTGAGCTATGGGCAACTCGTCACTTTGATATGCAAAAGAGAAATTCCACTACAGAGGATGAAGTAAAGATGGAATGAGGAGATCATCCCATCAAGTGATCAAGTAGTACCATTATGATTTCTAATAGTCACAAGTAGGAAATTGAGTTGGAGGCCAACTTAGATATTTAGGTTGAGCATTGAACCATGCTAAGGGCGAGCCCGAAACTAGAACTCAAGGGGAACTATATGGGAAGAGAAAACCAGATCTAGGGGTGGAACTCAATGAACACCCCAAGGGTACCCCAAAGTTACAAAAAGCTCTAGGATGACTTGTGTGGTAGTTGGTAAGGTGAACATTTAGGCCATGAACCTAGTACTCTCCCCAAACTATGACATCCTAGGAATCAAACAAATAACATATATAGGGGGGAGAAGAGTATTGTCACAAACACCAGATTTTTTGTTTGATGATTAATCAACTTCTAACTAGGTGAAGGTATATACCAATACCATCTCAAACTATTCCAATAAACATTCCAGTGATCAAGAAGAGTAGAGAAAAGGTCGAGCAAGTGCAACATAGATGAATCATCATGAATTGGTGTCGAGGAGAAAACTTGGGTTAGCTGATGGTAAGACACCACTAAATCCTGATTGTGGGATTGGGGAACAGTAATTATCAAGAAAGTATCAAAGGAGCAAGGTGTTCCAATTTTATAATATGCATGAAGAGTTACATCGAAGATAGAGGTCGGATTCATTGGCCCCAAATCAAAGAGTCACTATGAACTAGGAGTGGGTATTTGGTATAGATTTTAGGGAGATCCATGTAATGAGGAGCAATATATCTCCAATTGTAAAATAGGCCAAGGGTTTAATTGATTCAATAAAGTTGCATTTCACCCTATATCTTGTGCAGTGTCTCATTGTGTGTTTTGGTTAAATAAGTTATGTTGTGTTCTTATAATGTAGTGGGGTTCAAGCTCAAGGGTGCTAGGTATAGTCTATAGGGCTTTACAAAGGCTTAGACCCCTCAGGAAAGTTGATTAAAAAGTTTAGGTGGTGCCACATAGGCCAACCCCGTAATAATTGGTATCAAATCTTGACTCTATGCCTCTATTTCCTCAGCACCATGTTACATTTAGAATTCAGTGTCTAATGCAACATCTCATGAACACCAATGTGATATTTGATCAAAGTCTTCAACCCTTGGCTTTTGAAGGGAAGCAAAAGGGTATCAATGAAGGAGGAGGATTCTAGTAAGTAATCACTCCATATCAACTCAAGTAAGTCAAGTTACTTAATGTAAAATTACTTTGAGGACATGAGATAGGGTGAATGAATCTGAGAATAGAATGGAGTATTTGGAAGACCACCAAGTTTTAGATAGACTAGACCTACTCAAGGACTGGATGATTGAAATCATCGAGAAAAAAATATTGGTAAATGAGGTTAGCAACCTCAAGAAGTTCATTACATAAGGTTTCCAATGGGTGCTAGGTATTAACGCTCATCCCCTGAGTCTTATGAAAAACAATGGGATGAACGTATTGAAGAACTATTTCTATGAAATTAGACAATACCTTGATACATTATCATGCTACACATATCAAAGCATTGTGCGGACCACTGCAACATTTTTTTAAGGGAGTGTGAAGCTTTGGTTATGAGCCAATATAAAGGACTTGAAGGAGGGATCATAGTGGTGATAGTTGATAATTGGGATGAGATGTAGGAAGTGCTCCAAGAGTAGTTCAAACTAGATAACTTGGCCTGGATTGATAGATCATAGTTATTGAATCAAATGTAGATGACAAGGTTTTGTGAGTACATCAAGACCTCCATGACCTTGATGCTAGAAATCAAGGAAATGTCAGAGGCCAAAATATTTCCCCAATTCATGTGAGACTTGCTCCTTGGGCTCAATAAGAGCTTCAAAGGCAGAAATATGAGGATGCTCTCCATGGATATAAGCATGACAGAACCAAGGAGAATTCAAGGGGGTCAATTTTACATTGAGATCAGAAGAAGGGGTCGCCATAAAAGGATGATGGTAAGAGAAAATGAAATCCTAGGAATTAAACTAATACCAAGGATAGTGGAAACCAAAAGGCCTCAAGTAAAGGATAGACAAGAGGATGATCAAAGGGAGGTGAGTCGAAGAGCTCCAAAAAGAAGAGTAATATGTGTTTGGTGTGTGGGAGCAAATCACATTAGGCTCGGGACTGTCTTGAGAACCAAAGGATAAAATCAAGGACATAGGTTGTAGCACAACAAGATGGTTCTGCTTTTCCATGGGTATGATCCAAGCACTCAATGTTGTGAATGCATAGATACCTCCTAGGGCCACAGTGACCATCCCATCAAATAGTCACAAGATGAATTTTGTGGAAGTGAAACTTAACGGTAAGATAAAACTTAGCTTAATCAATTATGAGGCAACACATAACTATGTCATAGCAAAGAGGTCTATTGATTTAGGTATGAAGGTCCCAACTAGGATGATCTCATTCCAGGAAGTGTACTCTTCACCAAAGAAGGTGACAGGAGTGGACAAGGATGATCTCACAATGATAGGCATGTTGCAGGGCCGAATGGACTATATGGTGATTGAAATGGATGAGTTTGAGCTCATCTTGGTCAATATTTCTTAAGACTTGGAAAATTAGTAGTCATACCACAATTGGAATTGCTTCAATAATCATGGACCCTATAAAAAAAAGTATGATGAAGACAACAAAAAAATGGTAAAGTGAGAAGGATTAAGTGGTTTCAACACTTAATATGAAGAAGGAAATTAAGAAGCATGAGAAGGATTCCATGTTCTTGGTCGCACTTCTCAAAGGATGGGATGAATTCAAGGATGTGTCTGGGGTTCCCATCCTTCACAAATTGGATGATATCATCTTTGATTTTGAACATCAAATGTCAAAGAATCTCCTAGCAAGGATACCACCTCGTCGAGCTATAGGCCACCAAATTGAGATGATTCTTAGAGCAAAGCCTCCAACACAAGCATCTTATAGGAGATCGACGCTAGAGATGGTAGATTTAAAAAGGAAACTCAAGGAGATACTAGAAGCAAGGTATATCAAGTTTTCTTGTTCTCCCTATGACACCCCATGTTGTTCTATAAGAATAAGAATAGATGTCTAAGGTTGTGTATAAAATTTTGAGCCTTGGAAAAGCTTACATAAAAATAAGTATCCTCTACCCCTTATTGCATATTGTTTTGATCGTTTGTTCAAGGAAAGGGTGTTCAACAAGTTAGACTTTCAAAGTAGGTGTACTACCATGTTAAGATCATGCTTGGATATGATGAGAAGGTTGCATGTGTGACTCACTATGGGTCTTATGATTTCATGGTCATAAATTGTTTGGTATTTGAAACAACCCAACAATATTTTTCACTCTAATGAATGATGTATTTTGACCTTTGTTGGACAAGTTAGTGATAGTGTACTTGTATGACAACTTGGTCTACAACAAGAACATGGAAGAACACAAGTAGCACTTGGTGGAAGTATTTGAGTTGCTCTAGGAGCACAAGTTATTCATTAAGAAGGAGAAATGATCCTTTGCTCAAGAGGAAGTCCATTTTCTTAGACACATGGTCGGAAAATTTATGATTTTCCTTGATCCATAAAAGTTGAGAATCACAACAAACTAGAAGTCACTAAGGGATGTACATGTGATGAGGTAGTTTCTAGGCCTGGAAAATTACTCAAGGTTACTCAAGGTTGGTAGCTCCCATGATGGAATTTATGAGAAAGGATTGATAATGGAACTAGTCAACTAGGTTTCAAGAGGTGTTTGAGTCACTCAAGGAGTGGCTCACCACAGCACCAACCTTGGCCTACTTAATTTCACTAGGTCATTTGAAGTACAAATTGATGCATCAGACTTCACTATTAAAGGAGTGCTCATGTAATATGGGCATTCGGTGATATTTGAGTCAAGAAAGTTGAAGGACTATGAGAAGAACTACACTTTGCATGAGAAGGAAATGACAAGGATCATCCATTGCCTCAATACATGGAGGCACTAGTTACTAGGTGTTTCAAACATTGACAACATATCCTCAACATCCTTCAGGATCTAGGCCAAGATAACTCCAAAGCAGGCAAGATGGCGAGATTTTATGGCAGATTTCAACATTGAGATCCTCTACAACCCCCAGGTAAGAAGAATTTTTTAGTCGATAGGTTGAGGAGGAAGGGGCAATTTTCAATAATGAACAGATATTTACAAGTGATCGATCTAAGGTTGAGCAAGATTGATTTGACTCTAGATGTTGTGGACATCATCAAACAAGGATTAGAGATGGATCCCCAAGCTATCCAGCTAATGAAAAATTTAAGGAGGGTTGTAAAAGGAAGTTTAAGGTCCAGGACGATATGTTGATGTTCTCCCAAGATATTTTGTATGTTCCTAAGTGAGGGAAATTGATATGTGACCTTGTGTAGGAGTGTCATGATAGCATACGAGTTGGGCACCCTCGTCAAAAGAGAACCCTCACTCTCCTAGAAAGAGGGTTTTACTAGTTGAGAATAAGGAGGAATGTAGATGAGTTTGTGATGACTTGTCTTATCTGTCAACAATACAAGGTAGTGAACTAGCTATCAGGTGGGCCATTGTAACCTCTACCTATTATTGTGAGTCCATTGACTAGTATAAGCATGGACTTCATCACTGTCTTATTGAAAGTGGGCAGGTACTCAAGCATCATGGTATTCATGGACATGTTCTCAAAGAATGCAAAATTTATGCCATGTAAGGAACCATGCAGAGCAAAGGATATTTTGGAACACTTCCATAGGAATGTAGTGAAGTGTTAGGGTGTTCCCTTGAGTATAATTAGTGATAGCCTTGATGACCCCTTCACGAACAGCTTCTAAATGGAATCATTCAAGGTAATGGGCACCAAGATACTCATGTCAACCAACCACCATCCAAATATTGACAATCAGGCCAAGAAGATCAATAATTGTTTTTGGAGGACTACTTGAAGCACTTTGTGTTGGTTTATTAGAAAAAATGGCTAAAGATTTTTGACTCATCCCAATTTAGCTACAATCTCCAGAATTCATCATTGAGTCAGAACTCACCTTTTGAGTTGGCGAATAGGTAGTAGCAGACCCTGACTCCTCAAACTATTCTAATTAGGTACATGGGAGAGTGCCCCTGAACGATTGAAAAACTAAGGGAGTGGCAAGACCAAGTGGATATATCTCAACACCATTTGATAAAGGTTGTAAAGTAGATGAAAATTTATGCAGACTCGAGCATGACAGTCATGGAATTTAAGATGGGAAACAAGGTTTTGATCAAATTAGATCCTATTCAATTCATACCATTGAAAGGGTTAATTACCTCAATTACTAGATTGATTAATAGACCTTACAAAGTTGTTAGCAGGGTCATCAAGGTGGCATACAAATTGAATTTTCTTACCCATATGCAAGTGCACAATGTATTACATATGATCATGCTCCATCTAATTATAGAAGACAAGGAGGATTTTTTCAGGAACATCTTGAAAAAGGACCAGCCAATGTACTAGATAGACCAAGGTTGGATGTTGAGAAGATTTTGATAGTGAATGAGCACAGTTTTGGAAATTAAAAAATGTAGTGAGTTATTTGTACATTGGAAGGGTCAGTCAAGAAGTGATTCTCAAAAATATAAAAGTGTAAGGTTGCTCAGATACTTGTTCCAAAAATAATGGAATCCAAGTAGAGTGTCGAGCAAAGTAGGAACTCAAAGTGCATAAGTTGGAGTCGAGTAGACACTCAAAGCACCTAGAATCCTAATTTAGACTCAATAGCCTACACATAACATTGAAGTTGCAGAGGGTTATGGAAGTCAACTTGGGGCAACTCATCGCTTCAATATGCAAAGGAGAAATTCCACTACAAAGGATGAATTAAAGATGGATCAAGAAACTTCTTCCATGCAGTGGCCAAGCAGTACCATTATGATTTCCAACAATCACAAGTAGGAACCCAAGTTGGAGTCCAACTTGGATATTGAGGTCAAGGGTCGAGTTGTGCTAGGAGCAAGCTCAAAACTGGAACTTAAGGAGCACTATATGGGAAGAGAATACCATATTTGGGGGTAGGACTCAGTGAATACCCCAAGGGTGCCCTAGAGTTATGATGAGTTCTAGAATGAGTTGTGCAGTAATTGGTAAGCTGAACATTGGGGTCACAAACCCATTTCTTGTCCCAATCAATGATGTCATGGGAATTGGAAAAGTGACTTATATAGGGGAAGAAGAGTACCCTGCCACCAACATGAGAGTTTGTGTTCGAAGAGTAATCGACTTCCCACTAGGAGAAGTGACATACCGAGACCACCTTGAAGAGTTCGAACAAGCATTCTAGTGATCTAGAAAAGAAGAGAAGAGGCTAGAAGCAAATGAAACATAGAGGAATCATTGAATGAATTGGTGTCCTAGGAATAGTCTTGGGTTAGGGAAGGGTAAGATGCCATTGAATCTCAATTGTGGGATTGGGGCACACCACTTGTCAAGCAAGTATCAAAGGAGCAATGTGTTCTAGGATCAAAAGGTACATGAAGATTTATGCCAGAGACGAAGGCCAAGTTCATTGGCCACAACTCAAAGAGTCACTATGAACTAGGGGTGGGTATTTGATATAGAGTTATAGGAGATTGATTTAATTAGGAGTGACATAGCTCCAATTGTAAAAAATTCCAAGGGCCAAGTTGAATCAATAAAGTTGCATTTCACCCTATAACTTGTGTAGTGTCTCATTATGTATTTTGGTGGATTAATATTGACTTGACTACTAACAACAAGAGTCTTATTCTTTGTTTTTTCTAATGTGAGAACCTTGCCCCGACTTCTCCTTCTGAGTTGTCCCATTTTTGGAACCTGGAGTATTACATTCCTACAAACCTAGCACATCTGATTGTCTTGGTGTCAATTCCTCAAGGGTTCCTCCTCAAGTACCACCACAAAATCCACTAGCACCATTACATGAATGCCTCCCTCCTTCACTCAGCTCTAAGCACCATTAATCCCCTGATCTCCAAATATGAGACTACCTGCCATGCCTAATTTAGTGGTTGTTCCACTATCCCAAATAGTTTCCACCACTATCTACTTCTAACACAACCTTCTATAGCACTACCAACTCGAGTTAAAACCCACATGGAACTAACCTACAAGAGTCCAACCCCTGAATTCCCAATGATATCTTCAAACTCAATGATCAATCCCCCATCACTCTGGTACTTAATCCTCCTCCTTTTTTTCCAAGTTCACGCATTCTAGTAAGGTACTTCATCACTCCTGGTCCATGAAAGTATGTTGAATGCACTTCACACTAACCTTTCACTACAGGGACCAATATCCCTCAAATTTTTGATTTTGTAGATCAAGCTTCATTGCATGTCAACCAGACTAACACGACCAAGAAACCTATCAATTAGGCTGCCTCTTAGAAAAATCCAATCAACTCTTCCTCCAAATTTTTCATTGAATATGACATGTGTTGTTGGTTACAATGAAGTTGTAGACTCTAACTGCATCACCTAGCTTCTTTACATCATGGTTTCTAAGAGTTGATTTATTTTTATGACACAATAGTTAGCTATCTTCACAAGTACAAAAAGGTATGTGAAGTTGGGGAATAGGTGGTCAATTATCATTACAATAGTAAGGTTTAGTGTATGAAATTTTAGTTGTGGGCCCTACTTTCACATTTATGATGCATGATATATGCATAAAGGCGACAAGTTAAATTTTTGTTAACTTAGTTCTTGGAATACATTTATTTCATTGGACCACACAGTTGTCACCTTACAAAATGTACATGTCCTTGATTATACCAATATATCATGACTTCAATGTAAATTTTATGCCTATCAACTCTCCCTATACCAAAATAGTGATGTACAATAGCCATTAATCTATCCCACCTAAGGGAGTTAAAGGCTAGAATTCAAATTTTTAATTAAAGATTCGATAATTACGCCATTCACTACATTAATTCACACATGAATTTAATATAACATGTGGTGAGGCAAGTAAATTTATTTCATTTCCGTTGATTAGGGCCATTGGAAGATAATTGTAAATAGAAAAATGAAAACCTCCAAGATTACACCAAAAAAATTATTGTTAGCATTCTTAGCATTCAAAGTTGAATAGGAAATCACCTACAAGCTCTTAACCTCAATTGAGGATGGGTAAGTTCTTCAAAAAATATTTTAGAGTTCCTTCAAGTTTATAATTTAGGGTTTGTATTTTTGTATCTATTAAAGTTTACTAACACCTAGTATATTTGAAAAGCTATAATTCACCATCAATTTCTAGTAGACTAGGATTTTTAGGACTCTAACATTTTCCCAAATTCTATCATCCTTCCTCCTAGGATGGTGGGATTAAGAGAATACTATACTATTAATTAATTAATCAATTTTTTGTCTCTAAAAAATCCAAGAATGCCCAAGGTCTGAATATACTTTCAAATAGATTGCAAGATAGGGTTGAGTCAATTAGAGATGTTATCATCCTAATTACTGGTTGAGAATCATTTGAATATTTTTGATATCATGCAAAAATACCTACACTTATATCCAACATGTGGTGGTTAGACCTAGGAAAATTGGTAGTTCTAAATGTTTTTGTTAGCACTAAACTAGTATATGCCATGAGTATCTAGTACAATCCAATATATAGACAATTAAAGGTCAAGAATGGAGATATACTCTTCACTTTGAATGAGGAATTGATTAGGAAGGTTTTTAACCTTAATCTCCAAGCCAAATCAAATAAAATTGTATGATTTATGCAAAGACTATAGATAGGATGGGAGTAGCTACATAGTTAATTGGTTACCTAACCACATATTGAAGAGCACATAAGGGATAAAGTCAATTCTTCTAGAGGAAATTAAGCTTTTCAATGTTGATACCTTTCTGGAATATTTTAAGATGATGTACATAACTTTGTGCTACGTTATGTGTAGATACCTATTCATGAACTATGATGGAATTCAACATAGTTTTGTCAACATGTATTTTTATTTTTCATCTTTATGGTGGAGGGAATTTACAAAGAGCTAGAATCCCTTAAGGTTGATAGGAGAATCCCATCATTTAGATGGCACTCTATATTATTTCATGTTTTTATATATCTTGGGAGAGACACTTGGGAACCTAGTCTCAAAGTTACATGCATGTCATTCGAGAACATTGTAATGCTAATTGAATGAAGAAATTATGTATTGGTATGAATTGCTAAAATTTATATTATTATGTTTTTAGTACTTTTTTGTACACAAAATGTTGAATATGTTGGGACATGAGACAAATAAATTGTCTCATACATTTTTTAGATTCCTAAGACCAAAGTAGTTTGATCCCAATGCAAATATGAGCACAATTGGGGTGATTCATTCTATCACAAAGATAGGACAATCATCAAGATATATGGAGCTAACTTGTGAATCCATGTGTTCTTCCTTTTTGGACACCAAATAGGATTAATTTTCTTAAAATTATGTGATAGCTCAATGAGTTAATAAAATTCATTTTAGACAACATAGGAAGGGATCCTTTTTCTTGGAAACAAAATTGATGGAATACAAAGTGTAGTCTAATAGAGCAAGAAGATATGACCCAAACATTTTATTGATAAACCCATAAAGGAAGTGGGATGGTCAAGATATGAGCATTTGTTTAATGAATCCAAATATTTGATTAGGATTTTCCTAACTACAAAGGAAGTTTTTCAACCAAATTAGGAAATTGGACACATATCCTCCAAAGTGAAAAAAGGAGAAAGTCCCTTGACATAAATTATAAAGGATCATTTGATGATTTCAAGGACCTAGTGGTCATAATGTAAAGAATGTTGGAAAATTTAATACTTTGGGAGTGATAACCCTAGTAGCTACAACAAGACCATGATGAACAAGAGATTGCACAACCAATTCACCTCACCCATACATTATGTATTGTATGAGTTGTTCATAGTGAGCACTCAACAAATATTGCATAAATACAAAGGATCAAGTCTCTAGTTGACTATGATATTATTGAGGCTAGTGGTAAGATTTTTTTGATGACTAATATATTAAGAAAAAATTTACTTCACCTAAGAGGCTTGATATCGCCAGCCTTTTGAAACAAAATTGTTGAATTTAGAAGAAGGGGAGAAAGTACTGCAATTAGTTAGAGCCTTAGCTTGTGAAAAGTTCCTTTTAGATGATAAATTTATTAAGTTTGGTGTGTTTAGGATTATGTTTAAAGTGAAGTTAAAAATAAGTGTAGATATGGATAAAATAAATAAAAAGCAACAAAAAAGAGAAAATATTGATGATGATACTACTTAAAGTCTCCAAAAACAAATTGAGTTTTATTTGGCTAACATGACTTGAAAAGAGGGGAGGAGACTTGTCAAAGAAAGTGGATGTCTATATTATTACCTAGATGTGATATATTCTCAACTATTTCTCTAGATACTATTAGAAGGAAATATGTTGATGAAGATATCTTGGGGAGTGAGAAGTAGGAAAAATATTTATATTTTGGATCTAGATTCAGCATAAGGCATGAGGCATTAATCATATGGGTTATAGTTCCATAATACGATAAGCCTTGAGTAGCTCAAGATATAAATGAATTAAGGGGAATTTGATTGTTATAATATTAGGAGATATTCTTACACCCTAGGCTACATCCCTGTAGTAAGCATTGATCTATTTCATGAAGTCATGTAGCAAGAGAATTATAGGTAGATTTTGATAAGCTACCATATGAGCATAACAAAATATTGCATGAGTACAATAAAATAAAATCTATGGTGGCATAACCAAAGCTTAAAATCTAAAAATACCCTTTTGTAGATTTATAATAAAATTATAAAAAACATATTTTTATTTTTTTACTAAAACTAGCTTTATCAACACCAAAAAAAAAGTTGATTGTCTTCTCAATAAAAATATTAAAGTTAATTAAATAAAATTTAAAATTATGATAAAATAGAGGGATTCCATGTTGAATGATATATTTTTTTTATTAGATAAATAATTTTTTAAAATGTATTATTAAAATAATTATATTTTTATTACACACAAATTTCAATATTTAGTAATAAATTTATTTATCAAAATAAAAATATATATCAATGTAGTCATATTTCAAATTATAAATACCAAGGGAAAAAAATACTATATTTAAAAATTAACATATTGTCAATTTTATAGAAAAAACTACATTCAATCATTTTTAATTTCAAATAGTGGAAATTTTCTTCACTTAGATTTTGTTTTCTCACCTATACATGTTATTTCTCAACAAAATGAAAACAAAGATCAAAATGACACCCTAATGGGTTGGGAGCTCATTCTAGACGGTCAAGACCTCCTAATGTTTGGGATTGTTCGCTAGATCATAATCCCTCTCCTCCCAATAGTTTGACCACTCTATTTTTTCCCTTTGGATCTTTGCATAAACTTATTGTGGTTTGATTTCATTCAACTCGATTTTATGTCAGTTATATATTTAATATACATTTTAAAATTTTAATGTCTTTATATTTTAAAAAATAACAATAGTTTTTGTTCTAGATAAAATTAAATTATTGTATAATATGTTTATTTTTCATTGTTGATAAAAAAAATATTTGTTTTGTTTTATATTTACATATATGATTGTTATGTTTTAGTATTTATGTACACAATTAGACATGAAACTTCTTGTGAAAAATCTCAATACATAAATATATAATAATATGTATATTCTAAACTACCACACATATTTTTAAAATATCCACATCTATCATAAATAATAATTTCAATATAAATATATATCTCTCACCATCTTTCAAGTACATAGATTTAAGATACCTATTACTAATTAAATATATAGATTGATGGCAAATTTTACAAATAATTTATATTTAAATTTTAACTTTTCTTTTTAAACTACACGAATAGATATAAATATACCCTAAAAACCCTAAAATAGAGACAAAATTTAAATTTTAACTTTTCTTTTTAAACTACACGAATAGCTATATATATACCCTAAAAACCCTAAAATACAGACAAAATTTACAGCTATGTAAAGTTGGCGAGAAAATAAGGTTTTGTATTGGTGTTCTCCTGGCACTGTAATTCGCATCGGTCTAGAAGATTCTTCTTAAAAATGGCGCCATATTTGGAGATTCCAAGAGAAGCAACTCCCAGACAAAAAATGTCATCGGCATCGGGAGTAGAAGCGTTAAAAATCAGACATTTAACCAAAGAGCACATTCAGCCGACTATACTTACACCAAGACACTCATGCTTTCGGCAGGATTAAGATCATTATAATATATATACTGATCTTATAATCTTCTGATATTACTAGACTGAAGGTCTGATAAATCCCCCAGATTAGCCATGGCCACACCTATTCAGTACAGAAGATTCTTGAGCCTAAGGGAACGATCGCCATGGATGATATGGCTTATAATTTTATGGACGATCGTTGTAATCGCCGTTCCTCTTTTGCTCAAATTTGTAGTCCATGCCCGATTTTACTCTTACATAATATATGCAGTCGTTATGTTGCTGGTGGCTCCCGCGATCTTCGGGAAGAAGAAGGTGGCGGAGGCGGCGGCCCCGGCGGCGGTAGCGCCTCCCACCTCAGCTACGAGGCCGAGGCGGAGCGTTGACGTGGAGATGGAGGTTTTCGATTACAGTATCTCAAAAGATGAGCTGGAAGATGGTAGCGGACAGGTGTGCGTTATTTGTTTCTGTAATTATGAAGAAGACGGGCTGCCAGCGTTGTCGTTGCCAGCGTGTCGGCATAATTTCCACGTGGCGTGTATTCAGAGGTGGCTGCAGTGCCACGGTAGATGCCCCATCTGCAGTTCGACTCCGATTTCGACGCAGCCTTTATCACGAAGGAGCACAGATGTAGTGCGTGTTTCCGTTGTAGTGGATGCTCCGGAGAGCCCTGGAGAGGAAAGGGTGGATGTGTAAACTTTATTCATTCTAGTTTAGATGTGTCTATAAGGAGATATAGTTTAGATGTGTCTATAAGGAGGCATGTCTTATGGGTATTATTTTTGGACTCTCGAATAATAAAGAATGTGTTAGAATGCTTAGCTTTTGGATATCTTTTGGATTCAATTCTATGTTTTTTTTTGTAGACGTTTCGGATCACACTTTGTGATGGGAAAAATACACACAATTGAATCACTGAGTGTGATCCGAAACGTCGACACAAGCTAAGCATTTTAATTTCATGGACTATGGAAAACTCATACCAACTAATGAATGTGTTTTCTATTTTCAATAATTAGAGTTAGATTGTAACATTGATCGTAAAGATCATTTTTAAATCTAAAAGGAAGATTTTTGTATGCAGATTTTTCTTTGCCTTCTAAATCTAAGTATTAATATTTGACGCCAAATAACACGTGTCTATATATGTTGTCCAACATACTCATGTGGCACTCCTCTTCATATATGTTTTTGTCCAGTTCTTTGTTATCCAAATTTGTTGTAGGAATTTGAGATTTTGTTTGGGTTGGAGCTTTTTCCAAGCGTTTTGTTCTAGGTGTTGGAGCTAAGGACATACCATTTGTCATTTTAGTGGTTTATTGGAATATAATCTATAGTTTATTGTTAGTTACATTGGGAGTTGAGATACACAAGTAAGGAAAAGACAAATCTTCATTGCTACAATATGGCAGTGAACACATTTGATGGTTTGTTGGAATATAATCTATAGTTTATTGTTAGTTACATTGGGAGTTGAGATACACAAGTAAGGAAAAGACAAATCTTCATTGGTATGATAACATTTGATGGTTTGTTGGAATATAATCTATAGTGTATTGTTAGTTGCATTGGGAGTTGAGATACACAAGCAAGGAAAAGACAAATCTTCATTGCTAGGATTTGGCAAGAACTCATTTGATAGTTGGGAAGTCTAAGCATTGCAATCTTTCTAATGGTCCTTTCTTTATTATATATGTTTTTTGCACTTTGGGGATGGATATTAAGTGCGTTCAATTATTTGATATCAAATATATGGTGTATGTATATGTATAATGCATATTCTATTGTGATTTCAATGTGTTGTTTCTCTTGGTATACTATAACTCTATAATCCAATGGATTAGGCAATGATCTTGGAAGTTATATTTGACCATGCACTCAAAATAAATACATATTTCACAAATAGATTAGGAGTAGGACAACATTTTTTATGCACCTCATGATTCAAAGAAGCATCTATAGCAAGTCATAAGGGTATAAGTTTAAAACTATGTCACGCTTTTATAAAGGAACAACAATGACAACTATAATATTTTAACTTGGGCCACCTAAAATAGATATTTATGTTTTGAGTTTAAAAAATTGGTGTAAACTAATTAAATCTAAAAAATTATTGTGGTTTATGTTTATAATTTTTTAAAATTCAATAATTAGTTAGATGTTTTTTATAAATTTAAGAGAATTTTTAATTGTTTTTTTTTGAAAAAGTGAGGTCAATAGAAGTTACAAAAAAAAAAGAGCCAAAAAATCCACATAAATAACTTGAAAATCTAATGCATGAAACAAAATTTTTTTTATGAATATTTCTTTTTAAAAATTTTAAAGTAAAACTATGACACCCCTTCGATTTGTTATGTTTTCTTGACAGCTCAAATACTTTGTTAGACTTTATTTTATGTTATTGTTATTCTATCGCTGACAATGGAGCGATGATAAACTATATTGATGTGATGACACATTATGTGCATGGTGATTATGTTTAATATGCTTTATGTTTGCATAGATGCTTAGTTGTGATGACATTGCTATATATGCTTATTGTAGTTTAATTGATATATTATCTCGTCAGTTGATGTGACATTGTATTGGTGAAGTGAGAATCATGAAAATCATAGGGCACTCGCTTGCGAGTGCCCTATGATTTTCGTGATTTTCTCTTCACAGTGTGTATGAATTACTATCTGTATACATGTATGACTCTTGCTTGTGTTGTAGGTTTGCAGGTACAGGACAACGGCTTCACCTGGTTTCATAGGTCTGAGCGCGTTCACTACTCAACAGTAATATTGGGAGATAGTAACAGGCTACCTAGTCATACCTTTACCCTAGTATAGTGTGTCGTTAGTTTGAGTTTTGGTCTTAGCCTTATCATTGTTGTTCTGGGTATTTTATTATTGTGCAAGTTTAATTTGGTAGATTAAATGTGTATTTGATTTAAATATTTAATTAATTGAATTATTGTTGTGAAGGATTTAGAATAAATTAATTAATTTAATTTAGTTATGTTATTAAAAAACTTTTAATTATTAAATTATATGGGAATTAAATAAATAAGATTATTTAAATTTGTTGGAAATATATTAATTTTTTTATTTTATTTTAAATGCATGAGGTTGGAAAATATCTAGGGTTGTTGAGGGAAAAGATATTTTGTTGGGATAACTGTGAGTTAGAAATTTGTTATCTTGTGGTTGTAAATTGATTCTCAGAGGAGATATTTGGGAAAAGGGAAGAAAGTTGTTTCATAGGAAGAGTTTTTGTTTTGTGGAAAAATTTGCTAAGGAAATTATGGATCTCTCAGAGATTTTTATTTTAGAATCTTGCTGTGGGATTATTGGCTGTGGTATTGTTGTGTTTTCTGGAAAGAGGCAATTGCACTGGAGGAAGCTTTGGCTACATTGGAAAATTGAAGCTACAGAGAAGCTCGGCAACAATTCTTGGGGCAACAGTTCTTCTGGAACAGGTTCCTTTATTGTTTTTGTGAATTTTGAATTGAAAAGTTGTTTATATTACTATAATGCAATTTGGAAATGTTTAGGAAAATATTTTCAATACTGTAGAAGTTCTTGTTTCTTTCATTTTTAAAAGATTGTCGTGAAAGTTGAACCTCTATAGAAAATAATTAAAAATCCTCTATGTAATTTGTTCATTCGAAATAGATTGATACAAAAGGAATTATAGATCTTTGTAGAAAATTATTATTTTGTTTGGTTTCCTATTTCTTTTAATTATTTGGGAAAATGAAATCTATAAGCTTTCTTGTAAAAAAATTCTTTTGTGAAATTTATTTGCTCAACTTGAACCAGTGAATGGATTAAATTTTACGCTGAAGGCATGTCCCTATATGAACTTTCCAAGTTCATTTTTTCCTTCAATGGTTGAAACGGAACAAGAGGCCCTGGTTGACAGTGAAACAAATCTCAGCCATCCATCATTTTTTGCCATTTTTTGGCTATTTTTTGCCGTTTTCCGATTGTGTTTTCCGGCTGCTACCGTTTCCTCATCCGAATCTCAGCCATTCATCATTTTTCGGTTGTTTTCCACTAATTTCCCTACTTTCCCCGCCGCTCCTCCAACTCTAATTTGGCGAGTTGCAGCCTAAAAATAAGAGGGTTATAGAGTATGTTTATTAAAATGAAAATTAAGGCTTAGATCCTAATAATGAAATTATATTTTAACATTATGGCATCCTTTACCCTACGTATAATTTTTCTATTTTTTTTCGTTTTTTCTTTTTTTTTTTGTTTTGGGGCGTTTAAATGAAAATGGGAGCAGTGGAAGCATTTAAATGAAACAGGGATTTAAAAATATTTTTCCAGCATATTTCGCTCATTTTGTCAATGTAATTGCACACATTTTTTAATTATAAATATTTAAATTTTATCTATTTTTATGTATTAGAAATTATTAGCAATAAATATAATCCAATTAATATATAATATATTTTTATATAATATTTGATATTTTATAATATATTTTATAATAAATTAAAAAATATTTCACATATTAATTATATATTATGTTTATATTTAATTATTACTTTTTATAAATAAATATATACTATATAGAATATTTATATTTAATATTAAATTATTATATAAATAAATATAATTTATTTTTTTAATAAATTTAATATACTTTTAAATAATAGATTTAACAAATATTAAACATATAATATATTAAATATTTTAATTAGTATTATATGTAAAAAAATATAGCATATAGTATATCTTAAATTATATTTAGATCTAATAATATTTATTATATATAACATAATCTATAATAATAAATATAGTTCATAATGCTATATTACTTTTATATAATAAATAATCTGGTTTATAATATATAATCTTATATTATATAACAATATAATAGTTAATACATAAATAATAAATATAATAGATTAATATAATAATGACATAAATAATACATATTTATATAATAATATAATAGTTAATACATAAAATTTAAAAAATAAATATAATAATATTATTCTATAATTATAAAAATTAATAATAATATTAAAATCATTTTTAAATGACTACCAATTGATCTCATTTACTAAATATATATTATATTTTTAACAAAATTATTAAATATATATAAATAAATAAATTATTATTATATTTTAAAATTATATATATATAATTACAATTATGCCAAAAATAGACCAAAATTTATCCTAATTGACCTTCCACACTTCTTTGGTGTACCAATTGCACACTAAGGTGCAATAGCTAGTATATAAATATATATTGTAATATATATACACATATATATTGTAATATATATACATATATATATATATATATATATTATATAAATTATTGTATTTAACTTAGTATTGAAAATTCCTTGAGGAAATTTTA
The DNA here is from genome assembly GCA_007258455.2 of Sequoia sempervirens. Lineage (NCBI taxonomy): Eukaryota > Viridiplantae > Streptophyta > Pinopsida > Cupressales > Cupressaceae > Sequoia > Sequoia sempervirens. The sequence continues at coordinate 121 of VDFB02096585.1, read as the reverse complement.
TTTTCAAGCAAAATTATGCAAAATTGTCGTACAGCAACTTAAATTCATTGTTGAATTTATATATAAAATCATAGATATGGAGGGGGCGTTGGGAATGAATTCCCATCGCCACCTTTGTTTT